>JAJMIG010000032.1:0-89364 GCA_030583365.1 Sugiyamaella japonica
AGCGCCCAGCCGCCGGAGGCAGGTCCCGGGGGCGAGAGGTGTGGTGGAGGCGCTCAGTCGTCGTCGGGAGGCGCGTCGGGGGCGGACCTGGGTTTTTTGCTGGCGGTCTGGTTGTCGGGCGCGGGCGGTGCCTCGAACGCGTCGATGGCGGCCTGGATGTCGGGCAGTTTGTCGACCAGAGCCTGCCAGACCTCTTTTGTGAGTGAAATGCCCTGCAGCTGTTAGCGCGCAAGGCTGGAGAGCGGGCGCGAGGGGAGTATACTTACTTTCTTGCCTGGCAGCTCCTGGCCATCTTTGCCAGTATAGAACTCGCGAATATCCACCAGCGTCGAGCCTTTGAACTCGCGGATAGAGACTTTTTTGTTTTTCGCGAGCTCGAACTGAGGGCCGTCTCGCGACTCGGAGCCCACGTTGGACGAATTGAACCTGCGCTTGGACATTGGGTGGTGAGTGATGGAGATGTGGACAGATCAGGGTCGAGAGGTCCAGGGGATCCAGCTGTGATATACGGCTGACAGCATTAGCCTGACAGGTGGATATGGAGATGGAGGAGGATTCGGACCTACCCGACGTGGGAAATTGGACAATTGAATTTTGTTGGGCAATTGGAGTCAGCGGAGTTGTTTGTTTGTAGACAACAAGTGATGCTCGTGTAGATATCCGCTTGTTCAGCGATTCTGGTAGATAACATGTCCGGCCCGAGTTCCAACTCAGCTACGACTCATTATCAGCTATTGACACATGCTAGCCCGTTATTGGCTTTCTTTTTTGTTTATTCTAGCTTTCATACTCGTGTTCGTTCTCGTGTTTTTTATAATCTAGCACACATTATCCGTCTACCCCTGAGGCGGCTTGGATATGCGGCGGTGATTGCTTATCTTTTAAACTCATATTGTGAGAACGCTCAATGGTGTCTGTAAATAATACTCTATATAATATGAGTCCGGTTCCTTTTGGCGATGTGTATCATTTGAGAAAGGTAGCTGAATCGAGCTCGAAGCCATGTTTCATTTGTTATAAGCCGACGCCGGCTGTGTTAGTGTCGGAAGATGGCAAGGCGGACTTTTTCTATGTGTGCGAGAGCCATTTGAAGGATGCCAGTTTTGCTACTGCCAAAGTTGATCTGGCAGTAGAGGCTGCTGAGGTGAAGCGCAAACAGCTCGAGGCGGAAATCGAGGTTCTCAAGAAGAAGTGGGAGCAGAGAAAGAAGGACAAGAACAAAGATGCCGGCCAGGACTCCAAGGATTCCAAGCAGGACATGTCGTCGTCTAAAGAGGCCGAGGAGCTGGGGTCGCTGGAGACGGAGAAAAAGACCACTGACGCAGTCCTAGACAAGTCGCCTCGCGTCTATGTTCTGAACAGATCGATCCACAACATCCGTTTAGAGGGCTGGCGCAACGCCCAGCGGCACAAGCAGACCCAGAAGCTTCTGAAATCCAACACTCTGTTCCCCCGCGTGCCGACCCACACGCCGTCGCCACCACCACCACCCCCAAGCACGGGTCCCTAACCAGCTCGCGCAGCGAGCACAACGGGTCTGGGCAGAGCCCAGCCGCCGGAGGCCGAGCCCCCTCCCCCAAGCATTAGCGGCATGCTCATTATCTACATAGGCGGAGCTTAGTATGAGTTGACGGCCTGCTCGCTGAGCCAGTTTTCCCATTTGGCGGTGCGGCCTGCCTTTACACTGCCGTCGAGAACGGCAACATCGCCTTCTAAGTGAGTGAAGCTGAAGTGTTTGCCGTCGAGGCCGATCCAGGCGCCGGCCGTGAGGTCGTCGTCACCGTCGTCGTCGTCGGGCGAGGCCTGTTGGCCGCTTGCGTTGATTTTCACCTCGCCGACGGTCTGCTGGCTGGTATTGCGCAGCTCGTTGATCTCGGACTCAAGCAACGTCTGTAACCGACTGGTCGAGATGGCATTGAACACGTCCGACTTGTTACATGCAATGAGGACACTGACACCGCCAGCACGACGTTCAGTGTACTGGAGAAGCCGGTATAAGCCACTGGCGGCCTGGGAAATGCCTTTTTGGCCACTGGCAGCATCGACCATGTAGATTATGCCAATGAGATTACTACTGTTTCTGTCAATCTCGCTCGCCGTCAAATGCCAGAGTTTAGGATGGCCTGGAAGGTCTATAATCGTGTAATGGGTATCGACGACTTCTTTCGAGCCGTAGGGCAGTCTGATGTGTTCGTATTTATTAGCCGCCTGCGACGTGACAGTCTCAGTCGCAGCAGTCGCAGCAGTCGCAGTCGCAGTTGCATCTTCTTCTGAATCTGTTCCCTTTGTCCAATGGTTGAACAGACTTGTCTTGCCTGAATATGAAGGTCCGACTATTAGGAAAGTGGGTTTGCCAGAAGATTTGTGTGATGCTCCAGCAGCGAAAAGAAACACCAGAAACGACACAGCCACAGTCACCAGCAGGCCGATTAGCGCACTGAGGATGATTTTGCTGTCGGACATGTGCTCAACAGGAAAAGTCATTATACTTGTGTTGAACATGAGTGATCTCGGCATGGACAGATCAGCCATGTATATATATGATCAAAATGTAGCAGTTATCGGAGGGGAGGTAGTCCACAGGTCCGCCTCCGGCGGGGTCCGTCTCACGTGACCGAGAAGAGTCATGCACAAGTGAAATTTCACATCAGATCATGCTTCTGCTGCTTGATTAAACCCCCAGAATACAAAATACAGAGTACAAATGTCCACCTTTGGAACTTACTTCAAAGTCACTACATACGGCGAAAGTCACTGCCGGTCGGTGGGATGTATCGTTGATGGCGTTCCTCCTGGTATGGCCCTCACGGAAGAAGATATCCAACCACAGCTTAGCCGACGAAGACCTGGGCAGAGTAAGCTCAGTACTCCTCGATCCGAGGCAGATGCAGTTGAGATTCAGTCTGGCACAGAGTTTGGCAAAACCCTCGGAACGTCAATTGGAATGATGGTTAGAAACAAAGATCAGAGACCTCACGATTATTCAGAGACTGATGTATATCCTCGTCCTTCTCATGCCGACTATACTTATTTAACAAAGTATGGCATCAAGGCATCTTCCGGTGGCGGACGCTCGTCAGCTCGTGAAACCATTGGCCGAGTGGCAGCCGGAGCCATTGCAGAGAAATTTCTCAAACTGGCCAACAATGTCGAGATTGTAGCCTTTGTCAGTGGAGTGGGTTCAACGGCTATTGACCGAGACCCTCGTTCAAAGAACTTTATTAACTTATTATCTACCATCACCAGAGACCAGGTTGATGAGGCCGGGCCCATTCGATGCCCTGAGCCTGAAATCGCTGCTCAAATGGTCAAGGTCATTGAACAGCATCGAGATTCAAAGGATTCCATTGGTGGAGTAGTCACTTGTGTGGTTCGTAATTTGCCTGTCGGGTTGGGAGAACCTGTTTTTGACAAATTAGAGGCGTTGCTAGCCCATGCTATGCTATCTATTCCTGCCACTAAAGGATTCGAGATCGGGTCCGGCTTTGTAGGCACCACTATCTCGGGATCTCAGCACAACGACCCGTTCTACGTCGACGACAATGGTCGATTCAGAACCACCACCAACTATTCCGGTGGTATCCAAGGAGGCATTTCCAACGGAGAAAACATTTACTTTAATGTGGCCTTCAAGTCACCTGCCACCATCAGCCAACAGCAACAGACGTCGTCGTATGACGGGGTTGACGGTGTTCTCGAGGCCAGGGGCCGCCATGACCCTAATGTCGTGCCTCGTGCTGTTCCAATTGTTGAGGCAATGACTGCCCTGGTTCTCGCTGATGCTCTTTTATTACAGAAAGCTCGTCAAGCCTCGATGAGCATTGTGAATCCTAAATAGACAAAACAAAACACATGGTGTACATTATACATAATACATAAATAGATGATAGGTCGTTAGGTAGAGTGCTGAGAGGGGATTCTTCGGTTCAGTGTTCCCGATGTAGACCGTGAAGCATTGTGAAGAATGTTGTTCTCAGATGTCGAGGATAGATTGGATGGATTTCGTTTGTGGACATGAATCTGGCTTCTGTTTTGCTGTCCTGCTTCTTGAACAGATGACGAGCGAGATATAGCGTTGTCGCTAAAAGTATGTGACCGAGCCGCTGATGGAGGCGGTGGAGGAGGTGGTGGTGGTCCATTGCTGTGGATAGTAGATGTGTTTCTTGAAACTGCCGGTGAGTTGATGCTTTCCTCGTCAGGATTGACAACACGCAAAGGGGTGCGCCTTAGAGAAGACACGAGGATTTGTACATCACGGCCATGAAACAGGTTCTCATCATCGTCATGTTGTGTTGAACGACGATCGTAGGTGGCTGGAGCATTTGGAGGAGGCGGTAGTGGTGGCTCCAAAGCAGTCTCCTCATGAACAGTGCTTTGAGACAGATTGCTATGTCGATTGACATTCTCTTCATATAATGCACGCTTTTCATTCCACGAGTTAATAGACGCCGTCTCACCGCCCACACTGTACCAAGAGTCGTTGTTATTACGAGTAAAAGGTGCGTTGATGAAATCTCCCATAGATGGAGCAGGAGACAAATGCATCGTGCGGATAAGTTCTTTGTTTCTTTTACGCTTGCGAATAAACAGAAAAGCTCCGGCCGCTCCCAAAAGGCACACTGCTGACAGAGGAAGAACAGTTGACAAGGCAGCAATTCCACCCTTGGACAGAGACTGGCTGGATGCGGTGGTGGCCGCAGCAGCAGCAGTTGCTACAACAGTAGCAGTTTGTTTCGCCGATACCGTCACCGTCTCGCTGGGCCTCTTAGTAGCACTAGCGGTCGGAAATCCCTTGGCACTCGATAGAACTTTTCCAGAATCCATGTCGTATATATTGACCGACAGACTGTCTGAAGAGGTCTTTGAGAGTGTTAACAAGGCACTTCCGATAGCCAGAGCACCGTCAATTTCAGATGCGTCAAGTACAGATTCCAATGAACTATTGGACCAAGCCCATCCATCACTAAGACTTAGATTAACAACATATGGCTCTGCAGACCGGCCATCCACAGAACCGCCTAATGCTAGCACTGACGAAGCAGAGTTCTGCTCGCTGTCTGTCCATATTGGAATAAGCAGTGGATTGGTGCGAGAATCAACATTGTCCGAGTTACTCGTTGTTCGGAAAGTCCATGAGCTGTATTCCCAGACCGCTACTTGGTTCATACTGATCCATCCATTTTTCGCTTTTCCGCCTACTAATAGAAACGTACTTTCATCTATGGCGGTGACACCAGCAGCATATAATTCAGTCGGCGAGTTTTGGTTCGCAGGAGTGGAAAATTCACCTGATGATGTGTTATAAGCATACAAAGTATCAGAAATAGCATCCGTCTTTGCACAATAACCTCCGAAAATATAAATAAGATTGGTCTGTGGTTGAGCCCATACAGTGGGCATTTCCAGATACCAATTGTCAGGAGATGAATTGATCTGTGTCCAGGAGTCTTTGGTGCGGTTATAAGTAGCAATGTTGATTGACGAGGTTCCACACCCGGAATCGCCATATACAGCTGTAAGAGTATCCGAATTCTGGTCAATCACCAGGGTCGAATTGGTAGGAGGAGTCGATATCTGTACAAACATGGACTGAGCCTGAGACACCGAAAACGTCGACGTGTTGGTGGGAAACGTGTATAATGAGCCATCTGCTGTATAGATAAAGGCAGTTGATGAATTGGCAGAGTACAAGGTGGACCAAGTAGCAGCAGATGCCAGCGGTAGTAATAGCGATAATGACCAAAGTGATATTGGACGGAGCATTTTCATTGTATCCTTTGGATTGATGAAGCTGATGAAGCCAGAAGAATAATGTAGAATCAAGTCAGTTTACCCGTATTTTGACTGAGTAGCGTTCAGTAGCGTTCGACAAAGAGCTTGCCTATCGGGTAAACAATTGATTGTGTATATATTGCCTAATTTGGAATGCCATGAATGCACCACCAGAAGAATGGCGCCGGCACGTGACCATATGTGACAGGGCTTTACATGCCAACCTTAGCCAGTTTGTAATTATCAATTTACCTTTCCCATAAGCCAGTTTGACTGTGTGACTCTGTGAATGGGCCCGGGCTCCGCCCAGCTGCTCTGTTACGCGACGACGGTTGGAGGGGGTTGGCCCGCATAGCTGCGTACGCGGAGGTGCGTACGCGGAAGTTGTAGACGCTGACAGCTGACAGTTGACCTGACTGGGTCGAGGGCCGAAAAGTAACATTTAGAATTAAAGATAGTAGCAGCAGCGCATTCATAGTGTACAGCTAGTTAAAATGAAATAGAGTGTGATTAGGCGATCTTTGCGGGAAAAATAAACGTTCCAACATAGGCATGGAGCCTGTGCATTGATCTTGCAAGACTAGAGCATCAAAAGGTGTCTATTTCGTAGAATAAACAGTAATCAGTACACTTGATCGATTGACATTGGTCGAAATTTTCACATTTGTGTCTTGTCTTAATATTATGTCTTGAACAGGTTGTCAGTTCGATAATTATGGTGAAATGTTTCACTTGCAATGGGGACCTGGTGAGACATCCACGCCGTGAAAAGGCTGCATATTGCTCGTAGACGGAAATTGTACATGTTCATTAGAAAATCGAGCAGATCAGTTTGAGGCTACCGTATACGTTGATGCGTCGAGGAGCTGCCGCCAGCAGGCTATCACTGGCACCGATAGCACATACCACTCGGCAACACCCCATGAGCATCTTACAAAAACATTAAAACCTTTTCACAAAACTCTAATGAGAGATCAAGCGGTTGCTGATAACTCTGCTTACCTAGATGCCTCCTGTGAATGAGCAAAGTAGGCGCAGAGGGCTGAACCCAGAATATCTTAGAAATGTGTGGTTTCAAAAGCAAAACAAAAGAGTCCGGTAGTATGACAGCAGCAGCATGACCAACTTCTGTCTTGGTATGTTACGCTACCACTCACAAGTTCCAGGGGTACCTGCAGGTACATGTAAGTACTGCTGATATATGTGAGAGTAAAGGTAGATCCTGGGCACGAAAAAATATTGTCTCTCTAAATATTCTGGATCTCAGTAGTTGCACTCTTGTTGCGGCCACCAATACCCTGACATATTCGTGTTGTAGGTGTCGGCCTGTGTTATCAGCCTCTTTTTTTTTTTTTGGAAATTCAAATGTATGTCTTAAAATTGCCGAGTGACTCGACGACGTGTAAACGCGACGCCAGACCATCGGCACGGAAGCCCTCCCTATGCAGTACAGGCAGACTCCTCTAGGTATAATAAAACGGTTGCTGACCAGTGGGGTAGTTATAGGTGAGGCGGTCCGTGCTGTCGGTAACACCTCCTGTAGCATTTGATCATTACTTGATTTGCTGGTCTTCTGTAACTACCAACAACTTACTGCAACGTAACCATAATGAATACCTTGAAACAGCTCACAGACCGGCATACTGAGACAGAGAACAGGGAACTTATTCCGAAAGCTAAATCCCTGAGCTACTTTCGCGTGGTGCCTCTGACTCGTAAACTCGTAAACTCGTAAACTCGGATCTTGGTTGCTTCTTAAATATGCAGGGGGGCACTTTTTCTTCTGCTGGAAGACCACTACTGCATGGAAATAGTACGCTAATTATAGTTTATCTAGAATAAAGTTAGCTATCTAACTACAAGCTCGGACAGGTGCAGGCTGCCAGTCGCTGTTGGTCCGTTGCAGGAGTATACGGCGTAGGTGCCGTCGGGTGGCCTTCTATTGGTCGACAATGGTTGTTCGAAATACCCACTAGTAGGACCATGACTCAAGCCCTTACTGTCTGACAAGCTACAACCGGCCATCCCGTCTTCCATAAGAAAAAATGCAGTAACTGCAAAACTGGCATTGCTTGGGTCATGGTTATCTAATCGATCAACTGTGCAAAAGCCAATTGACATCCGACTTGGCCGACCGCGTGCCCCAGAGAATATCTGCCAGTCACTTGTTCTCCTCAACTACAACCATCTCCTGCTTCGAAATATTTTCGCTCTCACAGTTAGACTGAGCAAACATCCAGAAATGAGCGCATATAATTGTTTTCGTTACAGATCCATGGCCTGTCCTCTGCTGGTTCCAGCATTTATGTAACAGGACTACAAACATACGCGCACAGTCTGCTTACTTGTCACAGTTTTTCCGTTACGCTTGCTTACAGTCCCTGACGACGCTGTTCGTCTGTTGCTTCCCAGGATTGCTTCCCCTGATCTGCATAAACCGTTTATGTTTGCTTTTTCCATGTCTGCCTTTTCTTTTCTCCGAAACTCTGACCCCGACATGCTTCCTCATTACTTTTATTCGTTTCACATCTTCTCTTCATAATCAGTCCAGTTTGGCAAATCCACACTGCACAGTCCTGTGAAGCAGCGACCATTCTGGGCGAAATTTTAAACGTTAACGAAGCGGAAGAGTACTGACTAAAATGCGTGGGGATCCAATAGTATTTATTATATACATATTCACGACTTTCAGAGAGATATGAACATCCACTATATAGCATATAACAAGATGATTATTATGAATCCAACCTGGATAAACTAATGTCCGGAACAGCTCTGCTGGAATGTTTCAACTCTTTCTGTAGTGAATACAATTGAGCATCCTACGTCCACACATTATTCAACTACGTGTACAACCTGTATGGTATTCATCAGAGAGCTTAACTGACCGATTTACGAGATGAGTAAATTTTAATACAAATCAAAAGCAAAGCCTGGCTTCCTTAGTCTCTACAATATGCCCGTCGCGATTTGGCTGAAATTATCTACTTAGCATAAAGTGCAAGACACTCTTGAAACTGAATCTTAAGGCTAGGGGCCAGATTCTAAGTTAACAATTCAGCAAGTCATTCAGAAACATTGTAAGTAGTCTTGAAACCCTGGTTTGAACCACTTAAGGCGCATTAACGATTTGTCGCCCACACGTATTCCAAAAACAGATTTACCTCATCACCTGGATATGAACTCTTCTGACATATGTATGTACCACGTACCAATCTATAGCCGTCTTCTTAGCCCGGCATGCTCTCGGAACTCTCTGTTGTCAAAATGTAATATTCTGTTTTACCTGTCTTTTACCCTCAACCCTCACTTCCGAAGTCCTCTATTAGTTACTTTTTATTTTGTATTTTTCATTTACTAACCTGTGTAGAACATTCCAAATTAGTGTATCCTATCCCTTCTTTCTTGTGAAACTTTCTCGTCCTGAAAGAACTATATATCAATCCGATGTTTCCTGTACGTCTACTCAGTTTGCTCTGTGCCCCAAATCATTTTACAGCTTACATGTTATTCCAAAACGAAGGACTTGATATCACTGGTCTCCTTTAAGCTTCTGAGAGTTTCACAAACCTGGCTGCTCCTTGCTCTGATACTTGGGTTGGGTATCTCCGTCATTCATTTTCCCCGTCTTGTGGTCTACTACTTTCTGAAACACGCTAAAGGGCCTTGAATTAACAATAGTTAATCAGTTGAATCTTATAACTAAAGCCATATTTAACCACTATCCGATTGAATTCAGTCATTCACTTTGATCTTATTATTATTGAATTTGCTTTTATCACCTTACGAAAATTTGCCTGTTTACTAGGTCTCTTCAAGCAAGTGTGTATTATTTCACTCGCCAGCATGAATCTGCTAATTTGCAGTTAAAGAGCTCCCTTACAATTTCGAATCTTTGATCCCATGAATACTGCTACCAGCTCAAATTTCTCAGAGTCATCGTACTCCCAGTATCCTTCGTACCTCCAAAGGCAGCAGCAGCAAAGGCCCTCAGATCAGCAGCAGCATCAGCATCTACAGCAATCGCAGCAGGGACAGCAGGGACAGCAGCTACAATCGCAACAGCAACAGCAGCAGTTACAGCATCCGCAGATTCAGCCACAATTACAGCAAGAGTTTTCTCATGCTTCTTCACAAATCTCCGGATCCCGTCAGTCAGAAATTGCATCAGGTCCAGGCCCATCTGGACCGTCTATGCAACAGCAGCAGAATCCTGTTCCACAGCCATACTACCAACAACCTAATGTCTATGGATATGAACAACCCACTCAGCAATTACCTCCTCAGTCTCATCCGCTTGCTGTGTACAGTCAGCAGTACCCACCTCAGCCACTGCAACAATTTCGCTCTGCAGGCGCACAGGCCATTGATGTCAGCAACCAATTCCCATCTTTAAAAGGAAGCATTCAAGTCACTCCCGAAATGCCAGGTCAGGTATCCCCACCTGGTTTCAAACCTAGAGCAACTACTACATTGTGGGAGGACGAAGGAACACTCTGCTTTCAAGTCGAGGCCAAGGGCATCTGCATTGCTCGAAGAGCAGACAATAACATGATAAATGGTACGAAGCTATTGAATGTAGCAGGCATGACTAGAGGTCGAAGAGATGGCATCTTGAAATCGGAAAAAGTTCGCCACGTGGTGAAAATTGGTACAATGTATCTAAAAGGTGTATGGATTCCTTATGAACGAGCTCTTGAATTTGCTGGAAGAGAGAAGATTGTAGAATTGTTATACCCATTATTTGTAGCTGATATTGGCTCTTTTCTATACCATCCAATGAATTATACTCAGACAATGCAAATTGTGGCAGCTGCCCAAAGAAAGAAACAAGTTGAACAAATGAGGTATCAACAGGCTCAACATCAAGCTGTGGCTGCTGCCGCTGTGGCTGCTCAACAGCAGCAACAAGAGCAGCAACAATTTCAAGCATGGAATACTGCCTATTATCAGCAGCAAACTCCAAACACTACACCAATTCAACAGCCCCCTTCGTCTAATGCCACAGGTGCAAATTCTCCAGCCTACGGATACGGCAACACATCGGATATGATTCATGGGTTCGCTTCGGCCCCTGCTTCTTATGCAGAGCTCAAACCAGACCCACCATCACAATACGGATCATCTTCTCAGCCAAGAATGCAGTTACTTTCTCAACAGCAACAGCCTCAGACTCCGGTCCACCTTCAACCATTGTCTGGCCAACATCAGCAGCAATATGCTTACTCTGAGTCTTATCATGCTCAAAATCAAGGTCAGCCACAAGACAGTCAACAGCAGAGACCCCAACAACAGCCTCGACTCCAGCCACCATCTGCATTAGCGCTGAAGTCTCATAGCTCTTCATCTAATCCCACCATTCACATGTCTGATCAAAATGACTCTAGGACTTCTGTATCATCGCTTACTCAGTCGTGGCATGAAGTGCCAGTGCAGCCTCTGGAACACAATCCTCCACCACCCCTAATACCTCATACATCATCTTCTAACGATAGCCAACACTCTCAAAGCTCACATGCTCTTCCAAAAGACGACAACGGAGCCCAATCACCTTCATCCTCCCTATCCACGAATGCTACTCGCTAGCAATTACTTCTAAAAAAAAGTAACATAAATGATTGCTGAAGATGACTGAGTGACCTTCATTCTTCAGCTGAAAAGAGCAAATTTATTGTTGTATTTTAATGATCCTTTCCTTGATTTGTGTCGACCTTCTGTATTCCTCCTCTATACAAGGGGGTCGACTACGCATTTCAGACTATACTTCACCTTCATGACCCTTAAAACCAAATTTTAATGTCTCTTAATATCCCTTCCTTGGTATAGATATTTAATACATATATATATTATCAGAAACTTTAATTTTACACGACTAGCTAATTCCTGCTACTAACCTCAGTTACACCAACTGACCATATCTCATTGGAGTCCTCGATACGATCAGAATATAAAGTTTCGTCGTCACCGCCAGCAGCAATTCTTTCGCGCTCAGCTTGTCCCAGTCTAAATGCAACTCTGCGAGTATAATCATGAATAGACCTTTGCTGTTGGGGAGGAATAACTCCAGAACTCTTTGCCCCTTCGAACCATTTCTCAAACACCTTGCCCTCAGGATCTTCTACCAACCTGAATACGGTCAAGTAAGCTTTCTCGGCGGCCAGCTTGACAGGAATGATCATATCTCTTACACAGGCAAATAATGGAACTGCAAGAATATCAATATATGGTGAGATCAGATCATACCTCTCTCTAGCCACAGTTCGAATAACAACAAGAGCCAATCTTCGGGTATCTGAAGATCTTGAGTCGGCTTTACTAGTCGATTCCGCCAACTTGGCCACAATTGTTTCGTTCTCTTCACTTTCAGACGTTGAAATGGCAAGCAGGTACTTACCAAGGCCAATGATTGCTCCCTCAGCTATTGAACTGCGATCAGAAGTGGCCCTTTCAACAAAATACGAGCAAATATTGTTTGCCAAGTCTGACTCCTTTACCATATGAGTACCATACTTCAAAACTCCATTGAGAACCAAGATACTGAAATCGTCATTGCTGCCATGAAGTGCCTGTTTGATGATTTTAGCAGCCTGCTCGGCATCAACAGTACCAACAATCGCCGACAAGATCCTAGCTAGCAGGGACAATATTTTACTGTTTGCGCCTGAATCGGGTAAAATCTCTTCGACAAAGGAAATAATAGATGATTTTGATGCTTCACTGAGATTCTTACCAACGCTCGAAACAACTTCGTACAAGGCCTGCAACATGGCTTCAGTAACACCGGCATCAGTGCTAGCACGAGCACCGCTGATTAGCTCATTAACAAGTGGATCAATCCTTGCTTGCAATGTAATGAGAATACCGAGTGCCTTTGCAGCTCTGGATCTCAGAAGCTCACTACTAGGGTCAGAAAGCGATTTGGCAAATGTTCTTTGCAACTGTGGTAGAAATGGTTTTAAAAATGCAGGAATCTTTGCTAGCAGGGAGCTTAACGTGAATAAAATGGCAGCCTTGACATCTGAAGGGAATCTTTCGCCAATCGTTCTGATCAATGGACCGGTGATTTGTGTGACAAACGGTTTGAGATTCTCTGGACTAGTCCTATCGACAATGTCTGCAATACCCAAAGCAGCCTGTTCTCTCTGATCGCTGGAACCATACATAAGACCTTGCAAAAAGATTGGTAGGATACAGCTGGGGCCCCTTGGCAAGGCAAATCCAGGTAAATCGGTACCCACAGAACCAGTCAACTGCAGAGCTTGACGAGCTGGTTTGACCAATCTCTCCATATCCTCCTTTGATAACTTCTTTGTCAGGGCGAAAAGTGCCTGCCAAGCAGCCCTGACAACTCTATCATCACGTTCATCCAACGCATTAATAAGAACACTTAGCCAATCCTGAACATACATGGAGTAGTCGATAGTCGATTGTTCAAAAAATAGAACCATATGTCTGAATGCTATTTCCCGTTTATCAATTTGTTCATTTTTAGCCAACGACAGCAAATGCTGCATTAGAGGATGGACACCTTCCTCATGAACAACAGACAAAATCACAGTATCAAGTGCACTCTCAATCTCGTCGTCCTTTTCAGTCCCAGAGCTCAATGCTTCGACCAGAGAGTTGATAATTGACGTCAGCCGCTTGTAGAGAGCAGTGCCAGATACTGCAACTACAGAAGCCAGAGATCTGGCCTTGAAAGAAGTCATCGGTGGACTCAATAAAGTAGGAATCAAAACAGGGAAGACGACATCACTCTTCGTAGACATCATCTCCTTAAGGGCAGACAGAGCGCTTTCATCCCCATTCTTCATCTGTTCAATCAAGCCTGGCAATATGTCGTCAGCTGCTTCATCAAGAGACTCTTGTAGAGCGTCGAATGCTTGGCCAGCAGCTTCGCGAACATTGGCATCACTATCGGTCAAGGCACTACGAACAATGCCAACTATTGTCTGTTGATATTCAATCAACGCTTCAGGACTAGTCGACTTGACCAATTCAATAAGTGCAAGGCAGATACCTTGTTTAGCATCTCCATCGCTCGATACCATCTCTTGCTCCAATGTAGGCAGTAAACTACCCAATGCATTGCCGCCAACTCTTCTAACCAAATCACCCAGAGTTTGCGCAGCAATAGTTCTCTGCTCTTCCTCTGAACTTGCCAGACGCTTGATAAGCATCTGAGTCAAAGACGGCAAAATCTCTTTGACAGTTCTAGGAGTATTTGAAACCAAGGATTTCCAGACCTCAAGGGCAGAGTTTCTAACCAAAGCAGAAGTATCAGAACGGCAAATGAACAACGAAGATAATATACGATCACGGCGCTGTAAGCCTAATACATCGATCAAACTCTTGTTGATCTCACTAGAAGCAACCTGTTCTTCATCCATATTCTTTGAATTAATACCAGTAACCTGGAACAGCAAGTCACCAGTAAGTTCGACAGATGAAAGTCTGATTCGATAGTTTCTATCTGACAGACCACTTTCAAGCTCAGGTAACAACAAATCAACTGCTCTGGTAGCATAATTACGAACCAAACGGCGACCAGCCTTCAAAGCAGTATCACGAACATCTTCAACGGTATCAGCCAAGCCAGCCAAAATAGGAGGGATGATTTGATTCAAGTAAGGACTAAGACTTGCACCAAAACAAGCTGGCAAATATAGCAGCATAGGCATATAGCCTTGTCTAATCCACGGCTTGGAACTAGTACAGTTTTTGAGAATAGTTGGTAACAATTCTTCTAACTTAGTCATACCCAGTCCGTATATGACTTCACTTAGAGCCTGAGCAGATCCAAGATGGTCTCCACTGCGGGTTTCGTCCTTGAGTGTATCCATGAGACGAGGAATCAAGTTAGGGAACTGCTCTTCGCCTAATTTCTCAACCAGCGATCCTAGCGCCTTGCTGGCAGTCGCTCTGGTAGCAGGCACTGGATCAACCATAGCGACCTCTAATTCAGATACCATGGAAGGCAAATAGGGCTGAAGATCCTTACTATCCGTCAAAATGGACATGTTTCCAACAATTTGGCATGCTTTCCGCTTGATGGCAGCAGAACGGTCCTTCAGACCTCTTAGTAGCACATGAACAACAAGTGCCAAGGATGGGGCATCAATGTAATGGACAAACTTAGTCTTCAGTAGACTGTCCAGCGCTTCTTCAGTATATTTAGTCGAATCACTAATGGCCTTGATAAGAATTGGTACCAAAGTCTGGATTTCAGGATTACGAATAACTTCACCAAATCTCTGTAAACTCTGGTTTGCGGCATTTCTTACTTCCTTGTGTGTATCATTTAACACAGCAACGATCTCGGGCACGATAATAGATAAAGAGCTAGAAAGCTGTTGGGGATCAAGGTAAGCCATATTTCCAAGCAATTCGACGGCTCCCTTTTTAGCTCTCCAGGCAGTCTGGTCCAAGTTTTCAAGCGCAAGAGGAATCAACTTGCTGATACCATAACCCGTTGTATTCTTCATGATAGCCCGAGATGCATATGTAGTTGCTTCGCGTACTTCGGTGTTGTTGTCACCTAAACAACCCAAGATGACCGGGACTAGCTCAATAACATAAGGCTCAAAAAACTTGCCCAACGCCAAAGAAAGACATTCGAAAGCAAACTGGCCACCCTGTCGCTTTTTAGGATCTTTCTTGTCCTCGATTGCATCTGTTAATGATCGAATGATATCGTAGTCTGCAAGTGATGAGATCCCGGCACCTTTAACGAGACCAGCTAAGCCATAGGCAGCACCTCTTCTTTCAGCAAACTTAGCACCAGTAAATAGTTTGTTGAGAATCTGTTCAATGTACTTGCCCAAATGAGGAGTAATGAGCTTCACTAGCGGTGGTAAACACTGAGAAACTGCATATTGAACATCTTCAGATGGTGTATCCAGAGTGGCCAACAATCTGTCGACAATCTTGACCAATCTTACGTCATCAGATTTCAAATGTCTGGCGAGCGCTCCGTAGAGAATAATGACAGATTCACTAATTTGATCATTTGTCTCTTTGTCTGGCCTGGCAAGGTACGACTCGAAAATAGGAATCAAGTCTTCAATGTATTTCAAACCGTGCTGGTTTACAACAGCAAGACCGGCTTCCAAAAGCTCGCCGTGGACAGTGGAATTCTGATCACCCAATCCGTGATCAATCAGAAACTTGAACAAGTCAATGACAAGAACGTTTTCATTGAATTGAGGAGCAAGTTCAAGTAAGGTCTTTGCGATCCCACTACGAGCTTGCCATGGGTCCTCACTACTGGATTTGATTAAAATACCAAATCTATCATAGGTTGGTGCGGGAGGTTTCGACTTTTCAATGAAAAGATCAAGAAGAGCATAAAACGCAGATGCAAACAGATCCTTGTTGCCATCGACCGCAGCTGCTATCGATCGGGCGCATGCGTGTCGTAGGCTAGCATGCTCTGAATCGAGAAATTCCATTAGCTTGTGTGGAGTCTGCTCGTCGATTTTGAACTCATTGAACTGCCATATTTCTGTAGCCAAACTAGCATTGACCTGTTCGTCGTCAAACCTTTCAATCCAAACCTCACTAGAATAACCACGATCCAGAAGATTGTTATCAAGCTCGCCGTCAATAATTTCAAGAAGCGTGGTCCTGACGAAAATGTCACCCGACAGTAGGTTTGATAATAGTACATTGATTTCCTCATCTTTAAGACTAGCAGCGATGTTCTGGACCACTCCAACTAGACATTCCTTGATCTGCTTTGCCGTATTCACTCTCACTGTCATTAGGGTGATTAAATTCTGGAGAAGCTGTCCACGGGGAATATCTTCAAGCTGTTCAGCATGAGCAGAAAGAATATCAAGAACCAAAATAACCTGTTCTTCAAGTTCTTCCTCAGCTTTTGTGCCAATACCACCTTTGTGTTCCAGAGTCCTTAAAAGCATGGAGTAGATATAAACCAGAGAAACTGAATCTAACGGACGCTGATCGCTGAGAAATTTGATTCGATAAAGAACTCTAGTAACAAGGTCTTTAAGTGGTTCAGCAAGATATTCCGCAGATAGGTATTCGGTTGATTCTTGAATAGACCTCAAAATGGCAACACCAACAACCTTTTTCATTCCCGGATCGATTCTAGGCGAGAGGTTATTAGATAGGCTGAGAAACGATTCATTAATCTCTCGACCAACCACTTGATTTGGACAATGCAATAACTCAGTCAACCTTAAGACTGCGACAGGAAACCACTGTTCGCGGCCATTATCTACAAGGATCTGAGAGGACAGAGTGTTGATTAGGATGATGGCTCTCTTGTATTTCTCGACAACGTCGTTAATTGATTTCCGAATACCTTGCTGTTTGTCGAGTAATGATTGTTCTTCTTTGGAAAGCTTTTTGGGCTTTGTAACCCCAGCAGCGGCCTTTTTCTTTGAGATTTCTTTTCTTACTGACTCTTCCCACTTTCTTGTTTCAAAGTCTTTGGAATTTTTGTTCTCGACATAGACCTTTTTCGACGAGGTTTTTTCAGCATCTAGATCGACGATTTCGCCGTCCGGGCTATTCCAAACAATAATATCATCTGGCGAATATGAAGATATCAATTTTGCGTCGAGTGCAGAATCGATGAATTTGACAACTTCTGGAACTACTAGATCTTTGCTGATGAAACAAAGAGTGGCTAGTGCATGACAGGCAGCAACATATAGAGATTCATCGGTAATCGAGAAGATCTTACTAAGCATCGTCTTGTAATGAGTATTAACAAGTTCACCAGGATCCACGCCAGCTCTAAGACATAGTCCAGCCCATCCATTTTTGGTTGCCGACCCTGGCAAATTACAGAGAACGACAAGATTTGCGAGATTATCTTGCTTGACTTTTGTGGAACTGATATCGATAGAGAATATGTTGATAATTTTTTGTAAGTTGGAGTATGAAGTCAAAGTTTCCTTTTCATATAAAGCATCGATCAGTAGACTTCCGAGAAGCTCGGTTTTCTCGACGTACGCACTTTCCAGATTTTTCAGGGCAAGTCGACGACTCTCAGAGGGCGCCGATGGAGACAGGATATAATATATCCATGACTGGCACAGTTCTAAAGTGATCGCAGGGCTCGACCTCGTAGCCAGAATTGCCCATTGAAACTCCTGCTCGGTGGTTAATTTCTGGTAAACTCTTGGAGAGGTCAACAGAGTTAGACCATCCTTGGCATACGATTGCGGATCCAAGGCCAACAGGGCAAATGCTGCGGCAATGGATTTGTTCTGAATAGCAGCAGTGGGATTGGCCGCAGCCTCAGCAAATGCAGCATCTAGGGAAGTTCTGAAATGCGAGACTAGTTCAGACAAGGTCTCTTCTGATTTTGCGGTACGGCAATCAGTGATTTGTTTGACAAACTCGGTGATCCACACTCGTCGGAGATTGAGTCGCTTCTCAAGAAAGCCCTTTTTAACGCCGTCGATGATGGCTTTAATGTCACCAATGCCAACAGAACCTTTTATATAAGAGGAAATAAAATGATGGAAAAGCGACCTCGTCAATTGTACAAGCACCTGTTCATTGGACTCCTTACCGGCAACTTGCAAAATAATGGCTGCGAGATCAAGACCATTTTCGCAATTTGAAATACCAGACAGCACAGATCCGTATAAGCTACGATGATCTGGTGAAGTAGCTTTCTTCAGATTATTGGCCAGCGTCAAGCTAATTCTGTTCATGATTTCATCAGTATGGCAATGGATCAAGGCAATATTCAAGGCCCTTGCCGCGGACTCGCGAACAGTTCCATTTGAAGAGTTAAATGCTGAAGTTAATGAATTCACTAGTGTTTTGTCAACGCTTTCTGAAATATCCACCAACGGCGAAAGAGATGATAGCAGCCCAGGGATAATAATTTGTAGCACGATCTCGGGAGCTCTCAAGAGGGACTTGGAAATCGCAGGCACGAGAATACTGTTAAAATCCTCTCGAGTAGTATAGTCGATGAAAAATGGAGTAAAGGTGTTGACGATAGCCGGATTAAGTGGATCCTTTGATCCCAGAATGACCTGAATATAGAGACTATAAATACCATCCTTACGGCTCCTAATAAGCTCGGCTGCTGAAGGAAGCGATACCATCAAATCCGAGGCAGCACCTGCCAATGTCGACAGTAATACGACACTGCTTACGCTCTTTGTTGAAATCAAAGAATCAATATAATTATTTTTGTTGCCGTTTTCTTCATCTTGCTCCAAGCTGATGGTATTTACCAGGTACTTGGCTAATGCGAAACGTGTAGTCCGTAATGCCGACACAGCAAGTCTTTCTCTATGATCAATTGTATTGAGGGCTTTTTCCAACAGCGTAGCGTGAGCAATTACAAAGTCACTAGTAGAAATCCTCGTGCTGAGATCCTTTTCAGAGATAAGCGCATTGATCCATTCTATGATAGTCATCAAATCAGTGGGAGCTCTCTGTTTGCCTGCTGGTAGTGCCACCCTGACAACCAGCTTGTTCAAAGTGTTCAATGCTTCCTCAAACTGCCTACTATATTTCACAAGAATCCTGCTAGCAGCTCTTCTGGATCCTGGCTCATCGTAATGAGAGAAGACGGAGAAAACTGTATCGATGATGTCGGCTGCTTCAGATCCATCTAACATGTTAGAATCAGTAGTCCCAATGTGTAGCATGCTTTTCTACCTACCCTGCACGTCGAGCTCAATTAAAGACTCTAATAATGCAATCTTTATATCTGGGGATGATTGAAGCAATTTGTGGACTGCTTCAGCCTTGGTCTCGGTCCATTTGATACCCATGGTCTATTTGTTAGTGTGTTTGGTGTTTGGTTTTCGGTGACGGGTGTACATACGAAGATATCAAAAGTCACACAAAGTCACACCAGATGACTGAATCTAAACTCTCAACAAATGGTTCTATACGGTTAGTATGTTTATTATTGCAACTGCACTTGCACTTGCACTTGCACTTGACTTGCACTTGACTTGCACTTGCACTTGAATCCCTGTTGTGTATCTACCTCGTCCTCGCCAATAGGCTCTATGACTTTCTATGCCAATACTTTTCTCTAATCAGCTGTATTTTTCAACTGTGTTGTCCAAACTAGAATCTATCAAAAGTGATGCGTGGTCGAGCCAGGAACTGTCAACATTAATTTTTCAGTTTACCTATCGACAAATGCTGATCTGAGAAAGTGTGAGTAACTATCGCGCAGGGCCACGTCTCACGTGATATTTATGATCCGGTCTCCCAGCAGGGAACAGATTCATGTGTGTACTCTTGTTACCCTCCTTGGATATGTCAATATTTAACGAGCTCGACTCGCTTGAAACACTCGTTTCTTTCTCTTTTTTTTTTCTTTATCAACTATTACAATCGATGATGATTGGTATTTTCGTCCTTTTGGAAACTCGCCACTTGTGATTGAGAGTACGCTTCTGTGTATTTTTAACCGCTTGGTAAGGCTGGGGGATGTGGACTGTGGTCACTAATACACCACCTTTAAGCCACTGTTTGAATCTGAGGTTGATCAGAATGGTTGATTTATGTAATAAATAGCATTAGTGGAATATTATAATAAATTATGATTACAGAATTGGATAGTGAAATCACACAAAGTCATAAGCGGTTGTAAACATGGCTTCTATATGACTTGTATACGAGTTGTATATTGTAGCTAACGTACAAGAGCTTAATAAGTAATAGCTAATATAAGCCTAATCTTTATGGTTTGACACACTCGAATCGCGAGATCCGTTTTTCTTTTTAGCAGATCTGGCAGATTATAGATGTTTATATTATGGCTTCTATGCAATATCTATCCGTCTAGTTGCACCTGCATCAGCCCTGCATAAACGCTATACTTTGGCTATGCATTGGCCACCGAAAGTAATCATCATTACCATCTGCTGTTGACACCTTTTTGGATATCCATCTTCCACAAGTCCACCTCCATTATATAGCACGTCGTACGTACCTAGTCATGGTCGACGGGGTGAAATCTCTGGAATCACTCAGAGAAGAGAATGACTCGTTACGTAAGCAGATCTCAACTCTAAAACAAGCTCATGAGGACCTTGACCAGCGATATAGTGCTCTCAAGAAATACGTGCGATTAAGTTTCGATGAACAGAGAGATAAACACAGTTCAAGCGGCCTTTTGCAAGATCTTTCGTCCCAGCTGGAGATATCTCGGTTGAATAATCAGATAGAGATTCTAAAACAAGAAAAAGCTCGTCTTACGCTACTGGTTCCAAAGCCATATACTAGATTAAAAAAAATAGCCATTGCTCTGTTTCTATTATGTTTTGTTGTGGTGGTTCCGTTATTTGCTACCTATGAGGAACGACTGCTTCGACTGAGCCATCATCATCTACAGTCGCACTCTAATCATTTTGTTCGTCGTCATCAGAACGAGATGGTTCCTGCTTGGGCCCAGTATCCATTGGCCAACATCGAGACGATGCGCAATGTCAGTGAAAACCAGTCGTTGGTTCCAGGGACGATTTTTGATCCTCCTACGGGAAGAATCTCGGATTTGCAGAGGGCAAATGCTACGCTGTATGGAAACAAGCAATTAATATACAGCGCTTATACTGCTGGTAGATCATGCTATGTGTTTGTATCTGGGGAGCCCACGAGTGATGGGCTGGACTGTATGTTTGGAGTATTAGGAACTTTATTAATGTCTTATGAGGGTCTTCGAGGCTATTCGAATTAGTGTGTTCGGCATGTAAATATTGGTAATTTATTAAAATTTAGCCTAGTGTGACGCTGGATCCACACGAGAGAAAATGGGTTGGTACTGATAACTTGAGAAGGAGTACAAGGCAGCAAAGCTGTGTCGACTGTTGAGAGAGCTGTATATAGATAATCTGTCGTACATCATGATGATATATTACAATAAAACGATACAAAGGAAGATGGATTCAGTATGTGACTCCAGACAAGGGCTTGTCAGAGTTTTGTTGGAACTTTTTATTTGGGAGTTCATTGTTGGACACAACATGTTTGACAGGATGCGCGGGTGAGATAACTTGAAACACGCTAATGCTTTGGAAACTTGGGTAAAACTAAGGTTAGACGTCTACAACAAGCTGAGGGGAATTCTAATAGATAAATATTCAATTGCTGCTTAACTTAACTTAACTTAAAAAATATCATTTATTGTCTATTTAAGTCTACAAGATCTTTGACATGATTTGTTGGTGGTCGATTGTATGTGTTGCCAGTGGTCGAAATTTGTTCTTACCATACAACGTGTCCCCGCATTCACGAGACGAGTAAGGGTGCAGGTGCCAACCCGGATGAAAACCTCTTGAGAGGGGAAGCTGTAGTCTTTACGGCGTTTACAGACCTTAGACAGGACAACCTGGCTTCTGAGGAGTTTACGCTTCCCGCTGCGATGGCCGGCTGCCAATTTGACGTCATAAGCAGTCGTTATGAACTTTGTGAGTGTAGACCTGGATTCGAACCCACAGCTTGAAAACTAAGTTTCAACCTGACGCCTGGGGTCACAGCGTAACCATTCGGCCACAAGGTTACGATTACGATTACGTATCATTTATTGTCTGTTTAAATCTACAAGATCAGCGACATTAAGTTATTCATATCAATATATTTGTGTTCAATGTTCATAAGCATCCTCCGTTACTCCGCATTCACGCTAGGAGATCGGATTTTTACTACCAATCCCGAGTAAATCCCGAGCGGGCTTTTACGTGATGTTATGCATACACATTCCACCTCAAAAGGGTTGTAAGCGCATAACCCCACACGGTTAGTCAAAGTGGCCGAGTGGTTTTAAGGCGTTGCCCTGCTATTATGATAGCCAGGCATTGGGCTCTGCCCGCGCAGGTTCGAGTCCTGTCTTTGACGATATTAAGTTTTTGTTTTTGACAACGAATAAAAAAGTATGGAAGAACATGTGTGGCAAATATTCAGTGAAAACGTATAGTAAATTGATCCACTTATGTGCAGCGCCACATTAAATGCCGGCATCAACCGGCATTCGCACGGCATTCGCACTTCCATTAAATGTAGTCAAAGACGACTCACTACGATATCCGGCGCTTGGCTACCAGTTAACGGGTTATAGATGGCCGAAGTTCCGTCAGTGAAAGCTAGTACGGAGTTTGACGGATGAATACTTATCTATATAATCTGCTATTGTAGCATGAGATATCTATGAAAATCAATTAACCTGATTCTAGTGTTTACATTGCAAATCATCGTTGTTACCATTTATACCCATTTCGTAACCCCCGCTCTGCCCCCGCTACGTCCAAGTTTTTCATTTCCCCTCACCCCCGCATCCATCCCCTCACCCTAGCTGCCCTGCCCCTACCCATTCCCTACCCATTTGACGTTTTTTTTCCATTCCGGAAATCTTTTCTCCACTGTTTAGTCATCCCCCCGCCCCCTTCCGCCGTACCGTAGTCCGTGAACACGAGTCACCGGCTTAAAAAAGTATGCGTAAAGGGCTGCAGTGAGAGCGCCTATCCCGTGCAGCAGCAGGCGGGTAGCGAACAACCCTACTGGGCGCACTCCGGTACTACCAAATTGATTTTCTTCTTGTCATTGCTGTAATTACATTAACAGACGGCCCTTCTTTTTTCCCTCTGTATCTCGACTCGGTATCCCCGCCTCGGTATCTGCTGCCTCGATATCTGAAAAGCTTACGATGATGGTAATCGACGATACTCGTAAACGCGAGCCCCCAGACTCTCCACCCAGTAGTGGGGATATGAAGCGCCGTAAATCTCGAAAGGGCCTTCAAAAACAATATACTTGTGAAGAGATTGAGTGCGGCAAGAAGTTTACTCGACTTGAGCATTTATGTCGGCATCAACTGAATCGTAAGTGGTGGTTGGTCACGGTTGAGAATCAGAATCAGAATCAGTTTATCAGTTTATATATATACCCCGCATACACTTCACAATTACTAACATCAACTCTAGATAAACCTAAAGAAATCTTTCAGTGCGATTGGGAAGGCTGTGACAAGACGTTTGTACGTATTGACCTAAAAGAACGACATATCGAACGTCATCGCAAGAGGCTGATTGAGAAGAAGGGCCCTTTGAAATCAAAGCGCCGTGGATCGTCGATAACTGGACCGTCTCCGACTACATCTGCTCCTGGTGGTATCATCAACCCATGGGGGGATAATGAAAGTGACACTGGCGGAAGTACCAATGGTAACCATACGGGCACCAATGGTACCCACCACGAGAATGGCAATATTATTCATTCAGTGACGAATATCGGCGTTGGTGGTTCACATGACAATACCAATCATATTAATACTGCCTCGTCCGTCGAAAGCCCTACAAGCGCCTTTTCTCCTGGGTTGTTGGGTATGACTTCGAAAATATCTTCAATGTTCACTCTCCAGCCTTCAGGGAATGGGCTGTATTTCGACGATGAGCCAAACGGCACTACCAACAACAACAACAACAAAAATAGGAGCGCTTCATCATCATCACCTTTAGCTGCACATACCAACCACTCGCCATCTTCGTTTTTCAACGCTCCTGCCAACACTAACAAAATGCATCATGCTGCGACCACCACTGCAGCCCCCAGCTCGTTCTACGGACCGTCGCTGTCGCCTTTAATGAGCCTGAACGGCCCGGGTCCTCTGTTAGACACGGCAGCTTCTCCAGCAAGTGCCTATATCGACAGAAGAATATCCGATCTTAGGACTACTGTGTTACTCTCGTCCAACTCCGTCAACAACCCACCAAACATGTCATCGACTTCGATGATTGATACGACTTTTGGCACTCACGAGCATGAAACCCATTCCAACAATAGTAATATCGACGGTACTTCTCAAGCAGCCACGGGTACCAATGTGGACAGCGCCAATACAAGCGGCACTACCATGATAGTGGCCCCGCTCCCTCCACCACAGTCATCACAAGCTTCTGCGCGTTCTACTGCTACAGCTCCTTCGACTACAACTCCTGGCGGAACTGCCACCTCAGTTCCAACGTCCGTAGCAGCTACGGTAGATGCTTCGTCAACGGTTGCAACAAGCGAAAACGACGGCACTCCGGACCTTATTTCTTGGCTATTCTCAGATGCCATGTTATCCAACACAAAAGAACCTCTGCTATCTCCATCATTTTATACATTTGACTCCCCTTTGTCTCTTCATAGTCTGCTATCTCCTCCAGTGACACAGGATGAAGTGATTATGAGTGAAAGCAAGAGACTCGATCTCATTTCGCTGATCCCTTCGTTGGATGCTTACGACGACTCTAGTTTGCCGGCTTTACAAACATTCATTGCCAAATATTGGACATATTTCCACCCTCAGTATCCATTACTGCATAAACCAAGTTTCCAGGCCGACACATGTCCACCAGGGCTCCTTTTGGCAATGATTATGATTGGAGCTCATTTCGCCAAGGCCAGAGATTTTGCAACTAAAATAGCCGAGCCTTTGAGATGGATTATTTTTGGCTCGTCGGATTTGTGTCCGCCTGCCAAGCTGTGGGTGATTCAATCGCTTCTGTTGCTTGAAGTATATGAGAAATCGCTCACCAATCGAAGACTGCACGAAAGAGCTCACATTCATCATGGTACATTACTACAGCTTATTCGTCGCGGCTCGGCCTTGACTGGCGATGATACGCCTCGAGAAGTGGATCCATGGCAAAGGTGGATTGAAACTGAAGCCACTAAGCGTGCCGCGCTCATGGCGTTTTGTCTTGATGTTTTCGATGCTGCATTATTCGGCCATTCTTTAGTGATGTCTGTTCATGAAATCAGATTATCGCTGCCGTGTTCGGAAGAGCTATGGGATAAATATCCAAGCGAAAAGTGTATTCCTCGCACTACTGCCCAACCATTTCTAGTCGAGTTGAAAAAAATGCTCAATAAAACCCACGTCGACACCGGTCCTTTTGGCCGCAGGGTCCTTTTAAGTGGCTTATTATGTATTTCGATCCAGATGCAACAGAGAGATTTACAGGCTTCGAGTGTTGGATGGGGTGCGTTTCGAAATACCTGGAGAGATATCTTGACTCCAGCGTTTGATTTCTGGAAGCGAGATTTAGATGAAAGCTGGCTGAAAGAAATAGATCAGGAGTCAACGGCGGCTATTGAGGGTGAAAAGAAAGACGAAAATGGGTTTGTGCTCGCCACCGATAATAAGCAATCTTTGACTCCGCCCACTACTTCTTCTCCCACACATATGCATATGGACTATTCACCGTCTCCTCTTGAGATTCATGGGTGCACTTGGCCTTTTTATCATTTGGCTCATATTGTCATGTTATGTTCACCTCTTGATTTCCAGACATTTGCTGGATGCCCTTCGACATTCAATCACCGCACCCGTAAAATAGACCAAGACAATTGTGCGCGTAGAATCAAAGAACTAATTCGAAATGTTTGTGGACAACAGGCATTGTGGCACGCGATTCATTTCTTAAAGGAGATCTTCTTATCGACTCCTGCTGAACAGGCAAAAGACGAGGAAGCAAGTAGTCGTAGCCCCGGTTCTTCCTATAGTTATTTGAAATGCTCATGCTCTCACTTGGTGTCCAGGAGTCTGGCTCCTAGTGGGGCTGCTACGCCAAGTGAAGAGCAAACAGTGTCGTCTTCCATGGGCACTGTCCCCCCGTCTTTCAATGATATCATAAAAATGGAGTATGTTGGTCGTGAAGATCCTATTGGCAAACGGGCCCATATGGTGTATATTTGCACGATGTTGGTTTGGGTGTATGGGTTCTGTGCCGAGGGGCCAGAGACTGATGCTCTTGAGAACTATGAAACCGATCACCCGGAATTAAAGGCTGTCAATAAGCGAGTGGATAATCCAGAGGAGATTGTCGATCTCATTGACCAGACCACTGGCCATATTCCCGAACGTGAGGATGGATATGAATTCCTGTACCGAATGTCATGCTATAGGAGTTCACAGTTGGACGACGCCATGGGCAAAAGCCATACAGTTGGGTTATTGAGACTGGTGCGAAAATCTCTTGAAAACATGGACTGGGAGATTGTTGCTGAAGGAAGAAGGATGTTAACTCACTGTATGTTACGATCTTTAGGATTCAAAGACGTTACATGTGAATACATGTTCAGCCCAAAGACCAGATAATAAAAATAAGACGACATAGGACACTATTGGGCGTTTTGTATAAAAAGTATTTATTGTTGTATTTTAATGAATGAGATGATGCCTTGTGATGATGAGTTTGAATTTATATGCAAATATATAGGTAGGAGAAGATGTCAAGTTGATGTATTGAATGGCTCAATATATCCACAGGAATGGAGTAGAATACGACAATTGATATTAGGAAATTAGTCCTAGAATCACCGTCCATGCCAAGTTCACTAATGCATTGAAGGGCACAATCATATCCACGGGAATAAAGTAGAATACGGCGACTGATGCCGCTGGCCATACCAACATACTGGTCCGCAAGGTGTGGAAAAATAGCTACAAATGTTAGTTCCGATTTTCACGATAGTCCCTCTAAACGCACTGGCTTACTTTTGTCAAGTAAATGCTCGGGTCTTTGCCATCCCAATAGGCGCTATAGCTGAGAAATATAAAGATGGAGAACGGGTTGCCTAGTAACTGATCCGAGATGATTTTTGCTGGTGCCCACTCAAACATTTTGTTCAGTCTATCAGTCCAGAATTTCTTATCATGTTAGTAAACTGTATTTTACGCGGTGTGGTCAGCTTCAACTACTACTTACCGTCCAAATACCATTGATAACTCCCCAGATATAGAATTTGAACATGTGGGAAAGCCGAATCTGTCGCAACGTCACGGCCTGAAGAAGGCCCTGAGCTAGACCAGACATTGATCCAGCAGCTATAGCTGCTGCTCCGTAACCGCTAATCAGAAACAGTCGTTCATAGATCACAAAGCAGCCAACAACCAGAATCGCTTGTACCAGCACAATCACCAGTTTGGTTATCAGATACCCTCGTCCATGTCGACTGGTTTTTTCGTCACTGCTGACCACATCAATATGTGCTTTTGCATCTGAATCAGTATCAACAGTAGGAGGATCGATTCCCCTTAATTCGGTTTCTTCTGGCATCAATGACAATCGTGAATAGTAGCCCCTGTTGCATATCTTTTCATTTCCCAGACTGGGAAATCCAAAGAATACAGATTCTACAACTGTGAAGCACAGCTAACGAAAAGAAACAGACACAGAAACAGATCCCAATCCCAAATCAAAAAAATACCAGACAACAACTCTAATATATCAGTCTGAAAACACAGTCTGACAGAATAACTGATCTTCAGACGTAGACTTTAAATTGCATTACCTGCCTGCATATTTCACCAGCCAGCTGCCTGTCTTGGATAATGTGTATATTTTGCGCGTGGAGCCTTACCCAGATATTCTGATGCGTGAAATCTTCCTGGATCGACTTCGACTCACTCACCGTCTCGCTTCACATATATATTATATACTTGGGCGGTAATTGGAAAAACAGTCGCTTGTTCATCGCAATGGCGCCTAAAAAGGAAAAGAGCAAAAAGGGTCCTTCGGATCTCCAGGCCCTGAAAGAAGATGATGTAAGCACACGAACCACCAACATTGGTCTCAATACTAACACATTAAGCGTCTTCAAGCCGTGGTCCTTACTGATTCATACCAGAACAAGTTCTATCCTTTGACAATTGATAGTCCAAGAGTAAGTACTACTGAGGGTAGTTGTGAAGTTTCTTTCTGTCTAACGATTGTCTCAAGTGTCTCATGCCTTTAGCAAATACCCCTTTAGTCGAGTACACATTGGAGTTTCTGGCCACTGCCGGAGTGGGTGAAGTCTATGTCATGAGCTGTGCCCATGCTGATCAGATTGAAAAATATATCGAAAATTCGAAATGGAACCGCCCAGAATCTCCTTTTGTCATTCATACCGTCTCATTACCGGAAACCCTGTCAGTGGGAGATGTCATGAGAGATCTAGATACAAAGGGCATCATCCGGTCGGATTTCTTATTGATTGGTGGGGATGTAGTGTGTAATATTGATATCAGTGAGGTGGTCAAGGGTCACAATGAGAGAAAGCTAAAAGACCGAAACGCAATCATGACTGTTGTGCTTCGAGAAGCAAGTGCTCTACACAGAACAAGACAGCGATCCAAGCCTGGTCTGTATGTGCTGGACGATGAGACAAATCGATGTTTAAGATATGAGGTTGCTTCTGGATCATCAAATAAGGTATCTATTGATGGCGAACTATTAAGTGAACATGAAAACATCTCTGTTCGAAATGATCTCATCGACTGCCATATCGATATCTGTACTCAGGACGTGCCTGCGTTGTTCACGGAGAATTTCGATTACGACGATATCCGATCAGACTTTGTTCGAGGAATCTTGACTTCAGATCTACTTGGCAAGACTATATATGCCCACATTCTTAATCATGGTTATGCTGCCAGAGTACAAAGTATCCAAACATATGATGCCATCTCGAAAGATATCATTTCCCGATATACTTACCCCATTACTCCAGATAACAACGTTTTGGAGGACCAGACATATACATATCAAAAGGGCCACATTTACAAAGAGGATGGTGTGGTTCTCGCTCAGTCGTGTAATATTGGTAGTGGCACTGCTATTGGATCCAAGACGTTTATTGGTGATGGCACCAACGTAAAACAAAGCGTCATTGGAAGAAGGTGTAACATTGGCAAGAACGTCAGACTGGAAGGATGTTACATCTGGGACAATGTGATTATTGAAGACGGAGTGGTTGTCACGAATTCCATCATTGCTAATGACTGTACTCTACGGAAAGACTGTGTAGTTCAAGCGGGAGCAATTATTTCCAGTGGATGTATTGTTGGTGTTGGCCGTACAATTGCGAGAAATATTAAGCTGACGATGAGCAAACGAGAGGAGATTTTCGATGGAGATGATGAAGATGAAGATGAAGATGACGATGAAGACGAAGATGAAGACAATGGAAATGAACAAGGTACAAGTCCAGTCAATCCTCTGGACCCAGCTTCAACTGTTGGCCAGGACGGTAGAGGGTTTATTTTCCATGAATCAGACATTTCGGATGATGATGATAATGACCGAGATGACTGTGCTATAGACGGCCTTGTATACAACATGGATCAGTTGAACTTCTCCGACTCCTCTATTGAGAGCATTAGTAAAACGGGCGAAAAGAAACGTCGGAAGCATCATAGAACGCTGAGCACTGCTACCGCCACCTCTGAAGACAATGATGACGAAGAAGACTTTTCCAAAGAAGCGCTTGCTTCAATCGAAAGATCTATTATGGATAATCACAGCCAGGAAATTGCATTATTGGAACTTAACACGCTTCGTATGACCATGAACGTGCCTCACGAAGAGGTTCGTAAAGCCACCATTCATGCATTAGTTGTTCATATCAGTAAACTAGTCAACACGGGAACTTTAGAGTTGAAGGCTGCCACTATAAAAATGTTTTCCGAGTGGAAGACAGTCTTGTCGCGAATTGTATTTGATAAAAAGGATCAGTCCGAGTTACTGTTGTATCTGCAACAGGAATGTGCAGAGCAGAAAACAAACGGAGACAAGCTACTATTCTTTGCCGCTTCGACATTATATGACAAGGATATAGTAGAAGAAGCAAGTGTCTATGACTGGTGGGATGACCCACTATCTTCATCTACCGAGAAGCTGCGGTCTGTCCGTGGCGTGGCTAGCCAATGGGTGACCTGGCTAAGGGAAGCCGAAGAAGAGTCTGAAGAGGAATCAGACGAGGAATCAGATTAGATATAGACTTAGAATACATGTATATGCCTAAGAAGAATCTGACAAGAAATGTTATCGATCATGATATGACTTGCCTTTGTGTTACACTGGAAGCCGATGAAGAGTCCAAAAGAATCTGACAAAGAATCTGACCATCGGTTTATAACAATACTGTAGACCTTCAACGGCGCTCGGCGGATGCTTGGTTCGGAGCAAGCAAACAAACTCCGAATCTAAATATGCATACCGCAACCCCTGAATTATAAACAAGGTTCAGCAGGTTCAGTATACTGCCCAAATCCCGAATAGAGCTCACTCTCGCAACCAAAATCACGACAATCAGGTCAACAATTTGAAGGCAGAACATATAAGAGCGACGGGTCAGCAGCTTGTTCTGGCCTAGACCGAAAAGCAGGTACATATGCTGTTCCTGCATGCTTCTACACATATAGCGAGGTAAGGGCCTGAACGCGAGATTCCCTGCTGAACTGACATCTTACGTCATGCGTATTCGGTAGGATCTTGGCAGATGCAGATAAATTACACCCGAAACCCATATATATACTATAAGTCAAGACCAAGAATAGTGTTCATGCCAATTGTTAAACACGGTCTTGGAAAGAATTACATAAGCGAGAGAATCAGGTAGCGTCACGTGCATCCATAATAGTGGGCATAACAGCAATTGACGTGCCAGAGAGCTTTTTCCTGGATATAAATTCAAGTTTTGACAGATTGCGCACGAAAATTGCTCCTTTCTGCTCCCGTTGAAGAACATTTTGTTGATTGTAAGTGATTTTAATTGATAGTGTACCAATTATTTATATATATATATATATATTTGTCTTCGATATATATAGATTTTTTTAAAAAAGCTTCACTAACGACAACAGAAATCAAACTTTGGGTTCACATCACCAGTTCAATATGGACAGGAACGCAGCAGGCCAACAAACGCCATCAGTGGTGAATGTCTTAGATGATGATATTAATGGAAACCAATCTGCAAATATGGCAATAGGTGCAACGAAATCTTTTCCCGATGTCGACGCCAGTGATCTTAAAAAATCCGCCACTGGCACATTGGCAGACGGGCCCGATATGAACTACCATTCAGGCACGGCTATGAGGCCCGGGTCCAGACCTGGTATTCGCAATTTCGGCAACATTAGAAATGATTCATCTCTTAGCAATCGACTGTCGCCATTAGCGTATTCACCTAGCCTGGCGGCAGCTATGGGTTCTACTTCTCCTGGAATACTTGCCCATGATTCTTCTGCTTCGTCTCTGTCACCGGTCGGTAGCGGAAGCCCATCATACTTTCCCAGAGCTCAGCTGCTTAGGGGAGGAACCCCCAATGCCGGCTTTGATGGCGATTACGATGGTCTGAGTATTGATATAGGAGCCATCAAGGCTAGAACGCGTGCCTCGAGTATTTCTTCTTCAGTAATGTCGTGTCCACCAAACGAAATAGTGTCTGCGTCGGATAGCATTGTTTCTGAAAACAATATTTCTGATAACAGTGTACCTTGTCGTTCTGCTGGCAGCGCGGAAGATATCCCCAAATTACCTGCTGTTGACGGGTACAGTCAGTTACAGCCGATATATCCCTACTATTACAACAGTGTCAGTATGTATCGATCGACTGATAAAGAGACAGGACAGCCAGCATTACTAAAAGTGTCGACTAGAGGGTCTTTAGAAGACTTGACGCGTATTAGACACGAATGGAGTGTCGTCTATCCAGAAAGTTCGTCAAGTACCGAAACTGATCATATAGACGGTGTCTTGAGACCGGAACGATGTCTAAGAATTGGCAATGAGCTAGCTAAAGTGGTGTTGGTTTATCCAGATAGAAATAATCTCGTGACACTTCGTGAAAAATTCATATCTAGTGTATTGCCACAAGTCAGCCACAATCACAAGCAGTCGTCGTCTTCTATTGGCGGCTCGGATAATATGGGCATGGACTCGCCAAAAATGCCCGAGAGAACGGTGCAGGAAATAATAGACATTCTTAAATTGATGATTGGAGTATTGGAAACTCTTGACAAAATCCACGAGCACGGACTTACTCATAATGGGCTGACTACATCAACCATCTTTATTGATGATAATGGAGATACGTTCATTTCCGGCTGGGACTTTAGCTTTTCACTAAGGGCTGAAGACACTTCCCGGGGGTATCGTAAGACTCATTTAAAACAGATCGCAGACTGCATGGGCTACGTATCTCCAGAAACAACTTGTCTTATTAACCGCCTAATTGACTTCAGAGCTGATTTCTACAGCATTGGGTGTATTATTTATGAGATCTTACTTGGCAGGCTACCGTTCAGATCATCCGATCCCTCTCAATTATCTCATATGCATGTTTTAAGAACCCCGATAGCTCCATCTCTTCTTGCGAATTGGGTTCCAGAAGCCTTAAGTGGAATTATCATGAAAATGCTAGAAAAGAATGCTGATAACCGATATCAGTGTGCCATATCGGTAATCTCCGATCTTGAAATGGTGGTTCACAGTTTAGAACACTCTGATGGTATTGATGTGGAAGATTTTGTACCGGGGTCGCTCAAAAGTATATCGTCAAAGTTCATGGTACCGCAACTGATCTATGGGCGCGATTCAGAATTAGCGGCCCTGCAATTATGCTACACAAAGAACAAGGACACAGGTTTGCAGTTTGTATTCGTAGTAGGAGAGCCTGGTTCTGGTAAATCCAGACTGGTGGGCGAACTGGAAAGGTCAGCCATAGCACGGAACTGCTTTTTTTCCGTTACAAAATATGATGAATACCAGCGAGGTCCACCGTTTTATACAATCGTCACTGTACTTAAGGATGTTGTTCATCAAATATTATCTGGATCTGTTGAATATATCACCCATTGGCGTGACACAATTATGACAAAACTGAAAGTCGACCTGTCAGTTCTATTTGATGCCATTCCTGAGCTAAAGGAGCTTCTGGGATACGAGTACCTTGTGTTATTGCCTAAATCAGCACCATTAGGTTCAGTACCGAGAGAGATGAGATTCAAATTCGTGGTGAAAAGCCTATTTTGCCTGTTTGGGAGGCAAGGATTGACTGTGTTCCTTGATGATATTCAGTGGTGCCCTCAGAACGAGTTGTCACTTTTCCGAGAATTGTCATTATTCGCAAATGAAAAGTACGACGGATCAATGAATACAAAATTCGTCTGCGCTTCAACTCCCGATAGTTGGAATACGTATACGGGATTAGCTAGACTGGCCTATGAGTCGAATGGATTATTTGAGGAAGTCCATTTGAAACCATTATCTTTTGATGCCGTGCGAGAAATAGTTGACGGCACCTTCGGTAATTCATCAACAAGACATGAGCATAATGACATTTGGAGACTGCGCCGAAGGCAGAACTCACTCAATACCAATAATGGGCATGACAGCCTGAATGACGACTCCATTTCCAGCGCTTCTTCCGTTGCGACATCCACCGTTCAGACAGCATCCTCAAAAACGTCTTCTGGTGCTAATATGCAAGTACCACACGGTGTCCCAGCATCCTTTGAGCCCCAAGTGCAGTCTCTTTCAGAGACTATCTATACTGTAACAACTGGTAACCCCCTATTCATTTCCTTCCTATTAAAGTACCTATTTTACGAGCAGTACATCTACTATGATGATGCTGATAGATTAACAGGAGGTAAATGGAAGGTGGACTTCGATGGCCTCAGCTTGTCGGCTATTCCCAAATCTGTTAAGGAAGTGGTTATACTGATATTGGAAAAGCTACCTCCCGAAACGAATAGAATTTTAAGATACGCAGCCTGTATTTGCAGTAACTCGTTCACTCTTGAGGATCTGGCTATTGGAGCCAATGTTTCATTCTCCGAGGCTGCTACGGCATTACACGCAGCGCTTGATTTTCAACTCATCCTACCTACTAGCATTCATTACAAGTTCCCTTTCTTGGACCCAATAGGAACAACGCATATCGACTTGTACGACGACGAAATTAGAAAAGTAGCCGCCTCCTCTACATATAGATTCTATCATGACTTGGTACAGCAGGCTGTTTACTCTTTGTTAGACACGCAGGAAGCTCTTGAAGTTCATCGCTTAATTGGTCTGAGATTATTAGATCAGAATGATGCCCAACACCGTTCAACTAATAGACTTCTCGAAATTGCCAATCAACTAAAAAATGCTGTGCCCATTGTGAAGGAAGACGAAAGACCCGTATACATCGAGCTCAATGTCATGGCTGGGAATGCTGTCTACGCCATATCTGACTTCGACATGGCGTACGACTATTTCCAAACTGCCGGCAAACTTCTACCAGAATCCTCTTCTACGAAGATTTCTGACGAGATAAATCTCAAACTTGTTGAGCTTCAGTATAATCGTAAGAATTATGATGACTGTATTAAACTTGTCGATAAGTCACTATCACAATTTCCATCTGCATGGAGCAAAGCTGCGCTTTTACGTATCAAGGCCATGGCGCTTTTTGACAAGGGGGAAGCAGCAAAGGCAACCACTACTGGATTAGAAGCGTTGAAATTATTAGGATACGAAATACGCGAAGATCAGGAATGGAATAGAGAGTACTGTCGCAAGTTAAGACCCAGAATTCCCGGGTCAGTGTCGGAGATTAGAGAATTGGCGAATGTAAAACGTGCCACAGATCCCAACACCCTTCTTATCCAACAGATAATCTCTACTGTGAGCATTCGACTATATTTATGGGGCAGAACCGAATGCCTCCGCTCATTAGTATTCACGTCTTTGATACTGTTCATGGATAACGGCTCGTCCGCTGCGTGTGCCTTTTCTCTCTTATCACTAGCCAATCTATTCCAGAAAGACGGTGGAAGCGCAAATCTGACACTTGCTTATGAGTATTCAAAACTGGCTATTGTTATATCTGAATATGACATGGACATTAGCATGGATGTCGGAACTACAATATACGAATATTATGCTCTGACATTGGCAATATATTTCGAACCTCCGTCAGAGGTCATCAGGTAGGTATTGTGATTAGAGTGAGCAGGGGATAATAGGGCAAATACTAACGTCCATACTAGATATTATGATATAGTCTTCTCGTCCGGTCAAGTTACGAGTAGTTATGGCGCTAATCTCAGCACCTCATAGTAAGTGATGCCAATATGGTCAACAGTTGTAATGTTGTACTAACGCAAGTAGTGATTTGAGACCGCTGTGTAAACTGATTTCAGGAGAGCCTGTTCAATCTGTTGTCAGATCGTTTGAGACAACTAAGCCAGTTGATGACAATGAATCGGCGAGATTATGGATTCTTTTGCACGTCCAAGGATTATATAATTTGATGGGTTCCGGCAATAGTGATCCGTCAAATTTGGAGGGTGCCTATTTTGGAAACAAGGAGTCAATAACAAAAGTAATTGAAAATGAAGCATTAGAAATTAAGTATGCTTATTTTCTGTTAAAAATGATGCTGGCTGTGATTCATCGCTATAAGTATGTGGCTGCTCATATCATGTGTAATGAGTTACCAGAGTTGATATCTCAGGTACCCATCACCGTTTATCACGTTATGGTAACGTTTTATGGAGCTCTGGCATTGATTGACAAATCTAATAGGAGTGAGTCAGATGATGCTCAATTAGATCGATTTGCTAGCGATCTAGAGATCTGGTCCAAACAGTGTCCTACTATGTTTCTTCACAAATATCTTCTAATCAAGGCGGAAATGAATATTGACTGCGACAACATCATTGTCACCCTGGACACATATGAAGATGCCATCAAGTACGCCTTGGATGGCGGATTTATTCATGAAGCGGCAATCATCAACGAACGATGTGGTGACTATCTACAGGGGTATTCCAAACAAAGGAGCCTTACGTACATTAAAGATGCCTGCCGTTTATACTCCATGTGGGGAGCACAGAAGAAAGTCGAACAGTTAAGCAGCAAACATGGTGAAGTAGCATCCTCACCATATGAGCTTTCTCATCTGAATATGTCTTCTACCGATCTGCAGAACCAACATACATCTCCCGGAGTGTCGGATGGCCGACAACGCCCATCAATTCTACCAGCCAGCTTGCTGTTACAAAACAGTTCCCCTCTGAGATGGATTTTATCCAATTTATTTAGAGAAGGGTCATCAGATGGTCTTGATACAACCGAAAAACAAGATGGGTATAATGAATCGTTCTCGACCCGGTCCATGAGGCTTGTACGGAAGTTTGGTGAGATTGGTGAAAGCTCTGTTGGGCCTTATACGCCCAACAATAGTTCTAGACAAGCAGCCGACCATGATCAGCAATTCAAGGCCGCTCTCCAGGCATGTTTAGATATTTCCGAGTCGATTGATATGAACTCGATTATAACAAAGCTCATTGAAAGTGTGATGAAAACACTTGGTGCAGATTATTGCACATATATATCTTTGGACGATGATGGGGAGCTGTACGTGGATGCAATAGGGATGCTAAATGGGGCCAACATTGTTCCGCATGAGCCTTTGATTCTTCGAGCAGATGTTGCACCCATCAACCTCTTGCAGGAGGTTATAAGCACTGGATCATCAATTAATAGAGGAGCAGATCCTAAAAGATTTGAGAATACCTATGGGCGAGACCATTACTTTCATCAACGTCATTCACAGTCGGTATTGTGTTTACCTATTCAGAATCAGATCAAAATAATTGGTGCATTGTACATGGAGCAGCAGAGTTTGCCAAAAGTTTTTACAGTGCCCAAGATAGAATTATCCACTCTGCTGTGTACAGCAGCAGCAGTATCGATTGAAAAAGCCAGACTTTATCAGCAAATGGATTTCGCTAAGAAAGCAGCCGAAGAGGCTACAGCAGAGAAAGCTAGCTTTCTGGCCAATATGTCGCATGAAATCCGCACACCATTTAATGCTCTGCTGTCATGCTCTATTTTTCTTTTGGATACAGAATTGAGTGAGATCCAGCGTGAATATGTCGAAACTATTCGAAGCTCTGCAGGGTTGACGTTAAATATTATTGACGCTATTCTGGCATTTTCCAAAATAGAACATGGTTCGATAACTTTGGATAATTCGCCATTTTCGCTGCGAGAATGTGTTGAGAGTGCCGTTCAGCTTGTTGCTGAACCTGCAGCCACCAAAGATTTGGAACTGGTTTACTTGAACAGATGTGGTGAAATTGACATCATCTATGGAGATGTCACAAGAGTGCGACAGATTATTATTAATCTTGTAGGCAACGCTGTAAAGTTCACATCACATGGTCATATTATTGTTGAAACCACTGTTGAAAAGGTGTCGTCGGACAATCGATACGAGTTTGTTATTTCAGTGTCTGACACTGGGCCAGGAATTCCCAAAAATGCAAGAAATAAAGTGTTTCGCGCTTTCAGCCAGGTGGATGGGTCTGCTAGAAGAGCATATGGAGGGTCTGGATTGGGCTTAGCGATCTCGAAGAAACTGGCCGAAATAATGGGTGGTACTCTAACTTTTGAGAGTACAGAAGGAAAAGGAACAACGTTCTGGTTTAATGTAGTAGTGACTGTCCAAATGGGATCAGAGAAAGATGTGAGAATGTACCTTGGTAAGAAGTGTCTGATCGCTGACGGCCATAAAATAGCCAAGGAGTCGTTAACAACAGAGTTGCATAGACATGGATTTGAAGTTAGCCAATGCAGTTCTAGTTCGGAGGCGGCCAATATTGTTAACAGTCACGACGCTAATCATTATGCGCTGGTGTTTATAGATTTCAAGCTGTTGGAGAACAGCAATTTTGATGAATCGAAATTTATCAGGAAGCATAGTCCATTAACGCAAGTTGTCTATATGACAATGTTTGGTGTGGTGATTCCGGAAAACACCGAGGAGCTGGGCATATCAGGCATCTTAATGAGACCGGTTCAAAGAAGTCGATTGACGCAGATCATTCGAAAGATACTCAACTCGTCGTGGAGTATAAGCAACCAAATGAGGTTTGCAACCACAACGCATGACAAGGGAATGTTTCGATCACTGGCAGTGCGGCATCCATTGAAGATTCTTCTTGCAGAGGATAATATGATAAATAAGCGAGTAGCACTTCAACATTTAAAGAGAATGGGGTACAACGCGGATCATGCCAAAGATGGTGTCGAAGTCCTAGAGATGTGCGAACAGGAGTTGCAAAATGGGAGGGGCATGTACGATTGCATTCTGATGGATATTCAGATGCCTAGAAAAGATGGTATTGCTGCAGCTCAGGATCTCAACGAACGATACGAAGCCAGTGTTCGACCATCCATCATCGCCCTTACAGCCAATGCTGCAGGAGAAGATAGACAGAAATGTCTGTCATCGGGGATGTCTAATTATATAGCGAAGCCGATTCTACCAGCAGATTTAGCAGCAGTGCTAATGGGTGTCAAGCAGTTGAAGGAGAGAGCCAAGAGTAATTAGTGTACAAGTATAAAAATCAATTATCTACGAGCTAAAAAAATGTCAATTAGAAGCTACAAAATAGTACAAGAAACAAAAAGTAGTGTTGTGAAGATTGCCGCTGTGTTTAGAACAAACAGTCTAAGCACAAACAACAGGCTAAACCAGCGCAGAGCCCACAACAGCAATCATTGTTATTATTCTGAGGGGGCTGCTGCTGAATGTAGACAGGTTGAGGAGGACCTGTTTGATAGTATCCCTGCTGAGGAGGAGGGGGACCGCCGTAAGACTGCTGGGGCTGCTGAGGAGGGTACTGCATGAGTTAGTTTAAGAAACGACAGCGAGATAACGACAAAAGAAGAGGGGACACCACATTACTCGAGTTGTGTTGTACGAGGAGGGCAACGCGAGTAGAGCGAGAACCGCGAATAATACTATCAATTCCGTATATATTCGAGCCTATGTCTCTTTCCTGTGGTTCTCTTCATTGTTTACTTACGTAGGACATATCTATAACTGGTTTATCGACAAAGTTTCAATCAAGAGAAAACCGAAAAACAAGTCGCTGAAAAAGAAACTCCAGTGGTGGTCGAGTTTCTGAAAGGCGATATTCAGGGATATTTATTTATTTACGCTCCGACAAGACTGATAAAAAAGATGCCGTTATGCGAGTCTCCGACATAGAAAAAATTATGCAGTTGCTGGGCGTCTTCGTCATCACCGTCCAGTCCTGTTGCTATGCGTGTGCCTATTGTTGGAACGGGTTCGAAACATGGCTGGCTGGGGCGCGCGCCTCGTTACAGCGACTCTTGGAGACACATGTTCCAGCGCTCTGAGCACCTTCTTTTGATACAGGCAAACTCAATTTCCCAAATTGGCTATTTGGCGACATTGGGGCTCTGAACCTGATCAGTGGACCCTGTTTGTGCAACCTCGACTTAGATACACTGCCCCTGCCTACTACACGTTCCAGCATCTATTTTGGGACTCGACAATGAACGCCTGGCAGCCGTGCTCAGCCACGATCTGTAGGAAAAAGGGGTCCAGTGCCAGTGCCTGCCATGTGAATAAGTGGGAGAGAGTGAGTGGAGAGCGTGGGTGAGATAGTGAGTAGCAGTCTGTCAAATGTAAATATAGCATCAATTACTGCAGAGGGCTCAAAAGGTTATTGTTATTTATGGCCAAGTTTTCATCCGAAGCAACGCCACACATCCGCACCGCATGATGCACCGAACGTTACACTGCACCGAACGACGCAGTACGGTGAGCCTGATTGGAGAACACTAGCAATTCTCAACAGACCAGAGTTAGTCTCAGTATTTACCGGCTATTACTACGGTGGTATAATTGACAGTCTGCCCAACCTTCGAACTCATCCTAAGAAAACCTTTGATGGTGTTCAGGGCCCACCGAGCCAGACGGCCCGGCCGCAGCTACGGCGGGGCTGGGCCGGCCAAAACGTTTACAGGCGCAGCACCCACAGACCTGACGGGCACGAGAGCAGAGCACGAGAGCAGTCGGCTCAATGCCAGCGTTGGTCATGTGAAAAGCGACTCCAACGGGTCTGGGCAGCGCCCAGCCGCCGGAGGCCGAGCCGCGGTCACCCGCGACGCTGATGCGACGACGCGCGTTTGAATTTATTGTTTTCGGCTAAAGTAAACAAATCAGGCGCCCCCTGACCGCAGCCGTGCGGTGCCTGAGATCCCCAGACAGCGGCGATTTGACACTGCGTCCAGGCATTTAATTATTGAATCCATTAGGAATAACAGTGGCAGTGGAAGCAGTAGCCGGGTGGTAGTAGAAGTGAAGCGAGGCTGCAAGTGTTTGCACCTTTGAATGCTATTGCTGATAGATCACGCACACGCGACCGACACGACTGGTGGATTGCGCTAGGCTGAGTATCTCAAGCACGACTCATATCTCGACTGAGAATCTGCTTTGGTTTGCTGGGTAAAATACAATAGAATCTAATAAGTGAGAGCAGTGATAATCATAGATGCCGTCACCTACCGATGGTGTGCCCCCCAGCACCAAAAAGGAGCCGAAACCCGCCTCTACAGGGTATAAAAACTTCTTCTTCACCCAGAATGCATTTGGACAGAGCGTGGTACCGCGGCCCGTGGTGGAGGGTCTGATACACAGTCTAACTTTGGAACTCAAAGCCAGAGGTACGTAGATTCAGGCTCCTTTTTTGGAATAGGAGCCAGGACGAAATCTAACGAGATAATGCCAGGCGTTCTCACTCCGTTTGTATTACTTCCGTATCGACCGGAATGCGATGCTAAAGAGGTGCGAGACTTTGTGACCGAGGCGTTTCCACGCCACAAGCCACCATTACAAGGCGATGACCTGCTTCGTCTGGTGAGAGTCGCAGACCCGCATGTGAGTAGTGATAATAGGCGGTTTGGTTTTAGAAGTGTTGAATGAAGAAACTAACTCCCGTCAAGTGTCTGGCAGCGGTCCTCAAATGGTGCTGGGCACGATTGCCAGGAGGCATTGTGTCGTGGAAGGTATATAATCAGTTCCGAGAGGAGGAAATCAAGGCGCAATTTCCTCTCGACGCGTTTGTGAAAATCGTGCCTCTGTGTGTCGAGACAGGCATTCATGGCAACATTCTGTTTGATTTTTTCGATTTACTGGCATCGATAGTCACTCATGGACGTCAGAACGGCCTGGTGGGCCGCAAAGTGGCTCGGTTAGCAGGCACTTGGGCGTTTGACATCAAAAAGCCAGGCGCCAAAGAGTCTACGAGCTTCGCCGAGGGCCTAGCCGCCTGGAGTCTGGCAGCAGAAGCCACCAACCACATGTTTTTTGCATTCCTGAGGTCTTTGTCAGTGGCTCCTAGACCTGGAGGCGGGCCACCAGCGCTGCCTCGACCGCTGGAAAATTTACTTGCCAGCGAACAAGATTACCCGCCAGAACCCATTTATAAATCAAAGCTGGTGGCAGTGCCAATGGTCACTCTGACTGTGGGCAAACTGTCTGCTAATCCACTAGTGTTGTTGCGACGAGTAGCCAAGACCATTCGGTTTGATAACCCGAGCGTCTTTGCCACCGAAGACGACTTCAACACGTTGTATTTTCTGTTCAATGAACCAGAAAGTATCGAGTATAAAATCGCCGACGAGTCGCTGAGAATAATCAACGAGGTGATCAACGAGAACCCGCTTGTCACCGACCATCCCATTCTCATCAAAGACACACCCAAACTAGCATACGATGTGAGGGGCAAGACGTGGTCGAAATTCTACAATCATGCATATATCGACCCGTGTACTGGTGAACTCAGACGACCGCTGACTAACTACGTATATGATGAAGACCAACTGAAAGAGATCAAGCGGGTAGGGGTTCCAAGTCAGGAAGTAAAAGTCCTGCCATATCCAGACGATGGTCCAGATATGAAAGGACGGCGTGGAGTCACTTCGCGACCAGGAATCTTATCCACTAGTAACAGCACGGGTAAACGGACGTCGTCACGAGTCAGTGCCGATGGACTGGTGACAGCAGGAGTGTCTCAAATTGCCATTTCAGACTTTTTTGTCTGGGTATGGATGTGTTCTCTAAGTCAGGAGCAGACGGAAGTTCGCAAAGCCACTTTCGGTAGGTCTGTAGTAGCAGAACTGGTCGTGTCACCCGGAGAACGTAGATGGGTGGTAGTTGAAGAGATTCTCCATCCTGAACCATCTTCTCTGAAACCGAAACCAGAGGCTAAAGATCGTCCTTTACCAAAAGTGGTTCCGAGAAGGGTAGCCAGTACTCCGGCGCCACAAGCAGTTGTGAAAAGAAAACCTGCCCCTCCAGCACCTCCAAGTCCGCCGTCTCAGCCCGTAATTCCCGAAGACCAGCATCACTACCATCATTATTATCACCATCACAAGAAGCCTCGTGATTTACTGGACGCACCGACCGAATACCTGGATCCGCTTGTGGACGCTCTGGCCAAGAGACTACAACAGAATACTGTGATTGCAGATGCGGCAGCTACTCCGAAGTCTGTCAAATCAGAAACCAAAACACTATACGTTGATAGAGAGATACAAACTGATCTTCCTGCTGACAATGCTGCTAAGAAAGCGATCCGAGACGTGGTAACTGTAGAGCCACCGCGAGCCAAAAACAGTTCACCGCCTGCTCCGACCGGCATGGCCAATTCTTCCATTCAGACCGAGCGTGAACTGTCTCCTTCCCCTACACCTCTGGCTCCAGAAGAAGACGATGGTCAGAGTGTATATTATACCCCTAAATTATCGGAAGCAACGTTACCTGATCGATCAGCACCGGATGTGGCAGCGCCAACGCTAGATGAACGACAGGAATTGGAAAAGCAGAAAAAGGAGCAAAAACAACTGCAACTACAGCTGCAACAGTTGCAGAAGCAGCTTCAACTACAGCAATTACAAATTCAACAACAATGGCCAACCACCGCTGCACCAGACGCAAAGGATAATAATAATCAGACTGTCGCAGCTCCACCTAACAGAAGCGTGAGTGCACAGCTGCCCGCTCAGCAACCCCCCACGTATCCTACGTCAGAAATCTCGGCATCCACGAAAAGCCTGTCTGCAATTCAGACCTCATGGCTAGATCAAGAGAGAAGAAGCAGTTCTCCTCCAGATGACATTCAGGCAAGCAATGCTATCATTGACAAACCTCTCCCCATGTTGCCTGTGGATTTGCCTCCCACACCAGGCCTTGCAACTGCTTCTCCGATGAACTCCCCCGGTGAAACAAGAAAAGTCAGTGTCAAGAGAAAACCAGTTGGATCTGGTCAGTCAAAGCCCACTTCACCGATGTTGCGCAATGAACAACGGCAGCAACAGCTTGTTGATTCCATTAACGACTTGGTTGGAGCATCGGATGTGCCATCCTCATCCGATGACCAGTACCACCACCAGCCACAACAGATGGTGCGACGACAAAGATCACGTACGATGGACGACTACTCTAGTAGTAATGATAGCTTCGGAGACCTCTATCATCGGCATAACTTTAGTAGTCAGGGAATGGTGACGGCCAATGGACATTACTATGATGATTCTAGAGATCGAAACATGCGTAATGGAAGACTCATGTCGCCATTTCCTATCGATAGGGCCGGAGATATCATTCCTGGTGACGAAGGTGCTCGTCAGCCTAGTCGAGGAAGGTTACCACCAGGTGGTGGTGGCAATGATATTGGGTATAATTATTATGGTCCTTCAGGGCAATTTGATGATAGGCGACCAATCCGAACTGCATCGTATGAACTGCCACCACCTAATAATCCGAGATTTCGTAGTAATCTCCATGATAGCTCTTCCAGCGGTGGGTATGTGCTGGAGAGGCCATACTCGCCAGCCCCGTCATCTTCGGCTAGTCAACCCCCCCACCCTCCACATCCTCCTCGTCAGATGAGACACTCACAATCTACCGGGATTCCACACCCCGGAGATATTCGAAGTTCTAAGAAAAAGGCAGATCTTCGTAACAATCTGGATGCGTTTGAGTCACCATTTTTTGGCAGAGACGGTGGCCGCATGGGAGGAGGAGGTGGTGGAGCTGGCAGCGGGGGTGGTGCTCGAGGTGGTGCTCGAGATGGTGGCCGCGATGGTGGCCGAGATGGTGCCCTCAGTGATCCAGTGGGTCCTCATCCGCTCAGTGGCTATGCGGGATTTGTTCCTCCTCGAGGAGTTGCTCCGCCGCTTGGGTTTGCTGGTCACGGAGCAGGGGGTCTCTCTGCAACAGGGGTTCGTCAAGGCCCCAACCGCGGTTATAATCCTGTTCCCCAACACTCAGGATACGGTCGCCCTCCACAGGACCATTTTGGGCGTCCTCCACAAGATCGCGGATTCAGTCGGCCTCCTCAGGCACCTGGTCCGTTTGGCGCCCCGCCAGCACCACGCGAAGCTCGCCTACTGAGCGGGAACCCACCGCTTCCGCGACCAGTAGAACGACGGTCACAAAGCTCGTCACCCAGTCCTCCAAGACCTGGTGTTGCCGGAGCTTTACCTCTGTCCAGCGAGTTCAAGTCGCAGCCACCGCCAAAGATTGGACTCTTACAGTTTGAACAGGAACGGGAACTGGGCATAACAGGGGACTACGTTGGCACACACGAAGCAGAAGCGCTCCCTGCCCCGGTGCCGCCACCCGGTCCTACTCCTGGTCATACAGCTAATAATTCGCTAAATTCGTCCTTTTTAGCACACACCAGTGGGTTGGCAAATACTGGAGACAGTGGATTAGGCGGCATAAATGGACGAAGGCTTGCCGATGCTGACGACTCGCAGTCCAACTTGACGGATTCTTCTTCTTCATCTAATAATGCTCAGCACTGGTTGGAGGTCAAAGAGAATCTGCAGGAACTAAGGCAGACTTTTGGCCAGAACAATGCCATGCCACCGATTATGGATGACGGCTCCTACTCACCAAACCGAGGCAAGTCTGGCCAGTCTGTGATTAGTGGATTGGCAGGTCCGGATGACTATTACGATGCCATGTTGTCTAAAGTTCGTAAGCCATCGATCCATACTGGGGATCATGTCAAGGCCATTACTGTCACGGCAGAGGGGCAAGAACGAGTGCCACAAGGTACAAACCGATCGACTCCTAATCCTAGTACAGGCCAAGATGATTACGTCTACAATATGAGCCGATTGGCCTATGAAGAACAATATCACAAGGCTAGCGGCAACCCAGTTCCTCACCACCCCCTAGACAGTACTGCAGCACCATTGTCAATAACAGAGAATAGGAGTCGCCCTGTTAGTGCCAACTTCGACAATGATAGCAAGAGAAGCTCCTTGCCTACGAATTTCGATCCTCTGAATGAGCACAGTGTGCTACGAGCTGCCAGGGCGGGGTTTCTGGATAGTACAAAGATGACGTCCAGTGGGAATCTCAAGGCGGCGGCAACACAAGCGCCAGCCAGGGAGGAGATTAGTAAATACAGTATTGTCGGGCTCATAAACGCGGCGAAGCGAAAGTCGCAACAGTAAAAGTAGTTTATAGCAATCTAATGGAATCTAACGAATAAAGTAGCTAGAGTGAGAGCATCTCTATGCCAATAATATTATTACATATGCTATTACGGTTTTGCACAGTAAATAATATCCTTGACAAACGCAATAAAGTAGCTGTTACATGTCTGTCTCCGTTCACAGGAGAGTGGCCATTGATTATTTCTGTGCAAATGTTACAGATCAGCCAGTTTGTGACTCTCAACCCTGCATATCTGACCCTGCATATCCCCCTGAATCGCTTCTTATTTACGCTCTCCTGTCAATCCAGCATAGACCCTTTCTACATCTCTTTGACCATTTCCATTCCATCTCCCTCCCTCCCTCTTTTCTTCTTTTCTGTTTCTTTTCTTTCTCTATTGAAGCTGAATTATCTCATAAGCCTTGTCTGCAAACTTGGCTTGCAGATGCACTTTTATGTTCCTAACCGCGCTCATCTTTGACAAATAAAAAATATCAGACCTCATGTACCAATCGATCTCTTATCGACCATACAAGAATTGACATTCAAGATAAGCACTTTCAGCACTTTTCTTTGATTGATCGTTTGACTGCTGCGGGTATCAGATATTTCGTATATTGTTCTACAATGAGACCGACTCATTTACCAAGTTTGAAAAGAACTTGTTATAACTGTAAGTGATGATCTGTCAGGTGTGTGAACAAATGTGAACAGATGTACCCAGATGGTAGTTACTAACCAACAATAGGTGGTCTTTTTGGACATCAGGTACGATTGGGGAATCGATATTACTACTCCCGTCTCAAACAACTAACTGTTTTCTTAGGCGAAAGACTGTCCCAGATTAGGAAACCCGGTTTGTTACAACTGTGGAAGTAAGTATAATGTTTAGGAAATGTCCATTACAGACTAAACTAACACTATAGATGATGGACATCTTTCTAAAGATTGTACTGAACCAGAAAGAGAGAAATCATGTTACAACTGTGGTGGAACTGGCCATTTATTGAGAGAATGTACAGAGGAACCCCGAAAGACAGCTGTGGTTGTAGCAGGTACTCCCAATGGAGACTCTGTAGCTTCTACCTCTATAGCTGATGATGCTTCAGAACCTGCGAATACCACTACTCCTTCTGCGGATGATGCTTCTCTCCCTATTGAGCCATCTGCTACATCCCCATTGCCCGCTTCCGCTGCCATTGTTGAATGCTACAAGTGTGGCAAGACCGGTCACATTGCAAGAAGCTGTAGCTCGCGAGGAGTTCCTCGCAGACAATGCTACTCATGTGGTGGGTTTGGCCATTTGAGCAAAAATTGTACCCAGGGCCAAAAATGCTACAAATGTGGAGAAATGGGCCATGTGAGCCGAGATTGTGCTCATGCCGACCAGGACAAGGTGTGCTATGTGTGTAAACTACCGGGACATGTGGCCAGTCAGTGTACTGCTACTACTACTACTACTATTTCTACTGATCTTACTTCGGCTGCTATCAGCTCTGAACCTTCGACCAGCGAGCTCCGCGGTGACGTGACAGCTCCAATCATTTCCTCTACGCCAATCGTAAAGGCTGAGTCGGCATAATGTTTCTATCCCTTCCAAAAAAAACCCCGAATAACGCATGACACACCAAAACGACCCCGCAATTTTGTATTTCCAAGTATTTTATCCAAAAACAATGGCTATCGCTGGCTCTTGTTTGTTGCATGTGCATTTTTATCTTTATTATATATATATATATATCTAGTCCGCTGTCCATAGGAAAACAATGTCGTTATCATATTTCTGTTTATATCACACATGTTACGCACGTATTTATCCTGTTGCCGATACAGCTCACTTCGTTATCGGGTCAGAGCTATTCGCTAGCCGTTAGCGGTAGGGGGAAATATGCAGTGCAGTGTGCACAGTCAAACGGTTATGCACCGCTCCAACGGTCTCGGCGATCTTGGCCGATCGGCAGAGATGGCCGGAGCGTATTTGTTTTTTCTAAAAGTCAACCAAATTAGTTTCAAAAGTAAACCGGAATTCAAAAAGATATAATATCTCGTTGGAAACTCTGTTTTTATGAGCATTGGCAGTTTAATCTGGGTTGGAAAGTGGAATTCTGTTTCATTGCAATGTTTGAACGGTCATATGCAGGCTACCAAAATTAGAACCATATCTTAGTGGGTCGGGGTAAGGGTACACGCCGGATCAAGTCGAAGACAAGAAAAGTATTTTCCGGACTCTCGAAATGGCTAAACGGAACTGACCAGGACGGGAAAGGTGAAGCCGAACAGGAAATAATGCTTTTCCGCCGGGTGGCGGCCCAGGTCTTGTTGCCAAGCCTGTTCTGGAATCACGGCGCGGTGCGGAGCAAACTGCGGTGCGAGGTACGGATGGCCGGTGCGGAGCGACTTGTGGTTCAGTGACAATGGGGGCAATTCAACGGCAGTTTTTCCTTATGAGCTCAATTGATCATGGTATCCACTCTGACCAGTTATTACAGTACAATTTGCATAATTGCCATTGTGATCCTATCACGGGATGGTGTCACGGTATTATGCCACCACGTTACACTATCGATAATGCTCTAGGCGTTTTTTTTACTTTTTCTTCTCCTGATTTCTTCTTTGCCTGTTCGTATTCCCAAGCAAGGCATGATAAGCTTGTGTGACCCGCTTTAGGAAACGGTTTCCTGCATGGAACATTTGAATAGTGGCTTAGAGAACAAAGCGTTGAGATATCAGTCGCCAAGTGTTGGGATTTTCTGGTGTTCTAATAGTGATACGATACTTTGGCCAGAGCTTTCCTTGGTTCGCCAATGGTGTTCATTTCATATGTTGATTTGTTATCAACCAAATAAATTGATAGACATCATTTATGTGTTTCAAAGGCAATCAAATCAAAGACAGTAAAAACCTACATACATTACAGATACGCATAAACGTACATCGATAGAAGCCATTTGCACATATACGGTCACATAATAGACACATACATGCGTCTGGAATCCCAGGCCTTGAATGGAGCAATCTGAACCGTTTGATAGGAGAAGTATCTCACATCTCAGCTTAAGCCATGAATGAGCTTGAAGGGACTGCCAGTCCGACAATTGATTGCAATTGATATCCAATGGCATATCTACTACCCTACTAGTCAGCCCGGAGTACAATTATAATCTCCCATTCCCATTTGGTAATCCGGTCACCCGTTGGCTAATCACAGTTGTTCCAGTTGTTCCAATTCTCTCTAGCCGCGGTCGTTGTCCGTGCGGGCTAGGGTTGGCCTATGTTACAGATGCTAATACTAATCAGCCATTTCGCATCCGTTCTATAGTTGCTTTTTTCCTTCTAATTTTTTCTCCGAATATGTATATATAGATCATCTGTGACAGACTATATATAATAGGCCTGGGGAGGGTATATATAAGGAAACAGAGTTGATTAAATTTTTTTTGGACTTGTAATTTTCACCAATCTTCTAAACAGTGAGAAGAATTTATTATCTTAGGAATATTGAAACAACAAAGTGGTCAATTGGTCAATTGATTTGTAAGTATGATCCAGCGGGATGTCACAGGTATAGGAAGCAGCACAAACACAAATAGTTGGATCATTTATATGGATAGCAGTGTTATTGAAGAGCTATCGCAATGGCAATCGAATGACTAAGAAACACATGGCGACAGCAATATTCAACAGATCAGCTCAACAATACCACAATAACACATCAACTACAACCATACTTTGACAGCACAACATTTTGAACAACATCCCACCAACAAATCAATATTAACAGCCGAATAATTCACATGTTACACTGCGAATTGCCCCCATTATGCCTCCAATACCAATATTGTCTCTCTTCTATTACCAAGTTTATACCATAATTATGGCAGTCAATTTTTTTTTTAATACCTGTCCCATACCCCTTACCACTATCCGAGTACCTTGCCTTCGGCCGTTGCAGTATGCCTTGCATCCTCATCTCCAAGGGCGTTTGTCACACTGCGATGCTTATCTGCAGGATTTTTTTTCTCTCTGCCTGCACTCCCATGAGACATGGCACAAACGCTCTCGATTCTAGCGATCCATCACTTCACGAAATACTTGCCACTATTTCTCACGCCACCATCACCATTATATTCGATTCCCTTCTCGCTCTTTCTCTGCACATTCCTTTCTTATTATTATCATGTTCACATGACTGTCACATGATTGACAATAGCCAGCAGGTGCCGGAAGGCACTGCCGCGCTTTGCGTTGCTTCCTTATCCCAATACATCCCTGGTTGCCGCATTGGGTGTTTTGTACTAACAAAAAGAGTTTCTAGATTTTTTCTTCCTGCGCGTGCGATAATTTTTTTTCTATCCCTGCGCACCAACTGCCGACAACCCCTACCCCGGCACTTATCTTATCAGTAAGGAAAAAAGCAAGGCACTATCGCAGTACATAAAAACAACACAAAAACAATCAAGACAGGGGGTGGCTTCTGGCATTTTTTTTTTCTGTTTTGTTAGGACTTTTGCAATTACTGGTTTTTTTTTCTATTTGATCTGAGTTTCGAGTCAAACGGTTCTTTTGTGTCACTGATTCTATTTTGTTCGATTATTAAACAGTAACCCCCCTGAATCATCATATATTATTTCCCCACCAGTTTCACTTTCCAGCATCACACAGTCATGAATTCCTTGTCGCCAGCTCAAATGGACGCGTTGCTGTATATGAAGCACGACCAAATGTCTTCGCCAGCTATTTCAGAGTCGGAGTCGGATCTGTATGCCCCACGCCCGTCGCGAACTTTCGTGTCCGCCAACAAGACTAAATCTGCGACCGATTCACAAGATGACGAAAGTTCGTCAATCGCGATGCTATCACCTCCTCTTTCTCCATATCCCACAAAGGCGGCAATTTCGCCATTATTCGAAAAGACAGTGCCATTCAATCAACAACTACAACAACAGGACATTTATAGATCTTTGTCGCGCTCCGAAATGCTGAGACCGTCATCTGTTGCGAATGTCCCTCGCAAGGCTCCTACTCCTGTGCGACGCTCATTTCTTTCCGGAAAAATGTCATCATCTGGTCCTAGAAAACGACCGTCGTCATCATCGTCGTCGTTGGCTTCTACGCCTCGCGCTGATCCATACAAGGTTACCAAACATGATCCTAAGAAGCCTCTTATAAGCAGTGCTTGGGCTGCGCTTCAGAGCGATCCAGTGGGCTACTTTCAAAGAGAACGCGCATATTTGGACTTGTACCCCGTCAATGGACCTACATGGTCAAACTATGTGACTGTTGAGCCCATCAGTCTTCCCAGTACTCTTCTCCTAAGATCATCTGGTCGATCCAGTCGTTCTAGAACGTCTACTACTGGTACTTCTAGACGTAGAAATGATTACAGTTCGGACAGTGATGCTTCAAGCATGGTTACGCGAAGCTTGACTAGGTCTGGTAATGCTAATGCAAGTGCAAAGAGCAGCAGTATAGCACCTGTAAACAGCTATTCAGACTACAGTGACAGTACGCCAATTCCAGCTCCTACACCTAAAAGGCCAGTCAGTCGTGCTCCTTCATCTAGTAGAGCATCGACTCCTTCGCGAGTCCACGATCTGTCTCTATCTCAGATCACGGATTACTCTCCCGCCATCAGTACCTTACCACCAGGCAAGTCGCTCCGAGCAGAGTGGAAAGGTGCTCCTATGGATCTTTCCGATGATCCCAATGTCCACCTGCTTCATCCAGCAGAGGTTCATCTCGCTTCTGTCTTGAGACTGCCTGCTGATTTGTACATTGACTCCAAGAAGCGTCTGTTTGCAGAAAAGGTTCATCGTATGAGACAGGGACTTCCATTCCGTCGGACCGATTCTCAGAAAGCCTGTCGTATCGATGTGAACAAGGCATCGCGCTTGTTTTCCGCATATGAAAAGGTAGGATGGCTTGACGACCACCATTTCAAGAGATTCCTTTAGATGGTTTTTTTTTGTTTTTATTATTAATTCATAGTGACGACCTTGGCATTTGCTGTTTGAATTTCAGCAGTTGATTTGAATTTCTTTAGTTCGGGTTTACGTTAGTTTGGGCTTTCCATATTTGTTTTCGTTTTTTGTGTTTTATTATCATTGGGTATATTTATTAAGTTGTTTTTGGTGTTTAACTGTGGTTTTTACTGGGTATTGGGTTTATAGCATGTGTGTATTATATTTTATTATTAATTATTATTATTATTATTTTTAGATCGCTTAGGTTCGCACTGGTTGAAGAAGCTGAACTCGCTCAAGCACGGCTGTGCAGGTTCATCACTTGTCGCTAATTATCATGTTCGTCTAATTCTAATATTCGTCCTATTCCTATCCCAGAGTCTGTCTAGTCTGATATTGGTTCCCATGGCCCCACTTAAAAAGTCAAAGATCGTGATACTCAAGGTACCTCCAGAGTTACTGAAGTCAATACCTGTTACTCCAACACATAACCGAGTTAGAAATGCACAGGCTGTCACCGCCGCTTCGTCGCCAACGTTAGGAGCGAAAAGCAAGTCAACGAAACGAAAAACCGGAAAAGTGACCGGTAGCACAGGTGCAGGCGCCAGTATTAGTGGACAGGCCATTGTTCCCTCATCTCCATATGCTGGTGATGACAAAGTAAGCACGCCGAGGCCACTCGGAGCATCAGCAGGCACTGGTGGAGGCGGTCCAAAAACCGCCGTGGCCGCGACTATCGCAGGAGTCAAGGCTCTTGATAGATCAGGCAAGCCTTGTCGTAGATGGACTAAAAAAGATGTTCGGTTATCGTCTTTTACAGGAGTCAGATACGTTTTAAAATCGTGGACAGGAGAAGCAGATAAAGCTGCTGATTCTAATAAAGTAAACAAAAGTGCTGATGTGAAAGATGGTGAAAGTAGGGGTAATTCTGATAAAGTGACAACGGCACCGGCGACGGCGACGGCGACGGCGACGGCGAAATCAGACATTCCTGATTCGTCTACAAAGGAAAACACAGACCCGACAGGACCTTCACTACCCGACAATACTACTGTTTCCGAGTCCGTACCCGGCATACAAGAATCAGAGGCTGCTGAGCACACTCGTCAGTCCGTCAAAGTCGAAGACAGCTGAGTCAACCGCACAATCAGCAGCTTACGCTTACGCTTACGCTTATGCCTCACTACCACTACCACTACCACTCTGGTAACTTATTTATTATAATTGGCATATAAATAAATACTAACTAGCTAAATATATCATTCAAATATACTAAAATCTCATAATATCTCGTCACGTAAATGGTTCTCAAAGGCAACCATGTATGTCGCCTTAGACGTCGCCCTGTGAACGCAGCAACACCCGTCGTTTGTATTCAGCACGATCGTTGGCCCACAGATTGGCAGCTTCACCATTCAGCGGCGAGCTGCCGTTGGGCTCTTCCAACAGTGACTGAACAGACAACAGAATGGTCTGAACATTATACACGGCCGACCACTTATCCTGGAGAATGTCCAAACACACCTTACCTGCCATATCGATATTCGGGTGCCACATGGGACTTATAAAGATGACTTTAGGAGCCGAATATGGGTAGTTGGCAGGAAAGTCGAGCTGGAGCCGGAACGTCAATCCCTCGTAAGCTGTACCTGCTGGCCCATCAATGGTTCCGGTCCATTGTAGCAGATTCGAGTCCGACACTGGGAACGCAGAGATTCCTGGGACTTTGGACATCTGCAACAGTCAGTTAGTGAATTACTCCCACGACTACTCCGCGCTCACCATCCACAACTTACCATCAACTGCATCAATTCACTTTGCAGTCGCTTGCTCACTGAATGGCCGTCAGGCAGCTGGCTTCCGGATCCGCCATGTTTGGACGAAGCTGCCTGCTCGGGATTGGTGTTTTGCGCGTCAGACGTACTCATTGCTCCTAATCACTCTGAGGTCTAGTATACAAACGAGTGCACTTCACGGTTCTTTATACGCCGTCTGAATCAGCCGTCAATTCTGATCTGATAATAGTTATGCGAAGCTGTCTTCACACCCGAATGTCTGTCTGTATTGTTCCCGGCACCGTTGGCAAGTTATGTGTCGAAGTTAATCAAGCAACAATAGGAACCATAAAAAGAAGTTACTTTTTTACCCTTGGTGAATAACCAATAACAAACAACAAACAAATTCTGCGCGCGAAAGGGAAATCAAAAATAAATACTCGACGACCGCTTCCGACGTCGTCGTCACCGGGGAAACAAAGACCGCCGTCTGCGCGGCCCCAGCCGCCCAGCCCCATGAGTGCCGCTTGAGGGACGGCGTGGGGCTCTGCCTCCGGCGGCTGGGCGCTGCCCAGACCCGTGGCTCCGCTTCGCGGAGAGCGTGGAGCGTGGGCCACCGTGCGTCGAAGAAGCTGGCCCGCTCAACTCGCTCGCGCAGCGAGCGCAACGGGTCCGGGCAGCGCCCGGCCGCCGGAGGCCGAGCCCAGCTCCCGCTGTCCCTGCCGGTGCCTGCGTTGCCAAGGACAAGGATCTGAGATGCTAGTGGGCAGCAGCGCAGAAGCTTTATAGTTGGGCTGCCGGTGGATGAATAAGGTTAACTGGGTCTACCGGTGCGGGGCACGTCGGCACCAGGCAAGCGAGGTAAGCCTATTCCGGCCCGCTGCAGTTCGCCCCAGACTGTTCGCGGTTCGGTGCATATCGCTCCCGCAGGACATGTATCTCCGCCATCCGAAGTCACCCCTGGCGCCTCCGCTGACGGGGTTCGGCCTCCGGCGGCTGGGAGCTGCCCAGACTCGTTGGCTCCGCTTCGCAGAAATGGGCGGGGCGGTTTGTGATGGCCATACAGGGGCATAATAATAATAATAGTATACACATTAGCACTGGGATACATAGCTACGTGACATTACTTGTCATCGTGGGCCGACGACTTCTGCCGGGACCACTTGGCCCACCGAAGCCCACACGCATTGCATAGAGTCTTGGGCCCTTTAGGACCCTTTCTCCACTCGGGCGACTCGTTAACTCCACATTCTGTACACACGTACGGCATCATCATTTCGTCCCGAGTGTGCTGTTTACTTCTTTTACGCGCTTTGTTGACTATTGACGTCGACAATGACGACGGAATGTTGGATGTTGACAGCGTCTTAGGAAGCCTGGCCTTGGTCTTCAGAGGCATACCCATGCCTTTGCGCACCACCGACTGCCCTCCAGGTGCTGACGTCGTCGCATTCACAAAGGCATCCATAGGAGACGATGGCCTCTTGGCGGTCATAGAATAGCCCGAGAAATCAATCTGTCCCGAGCAAGAGTCGGCCGCCTGATACTTCATAGGAGCATTCACATCGAACAGCCCTGGTAGTGAGTACGATTTGGCCCGGGCCTGTGAAGCGGAATCAACAAAGTAAGAAGCGCTCGGACTGTAAGCCTTGGGTAATGTATGCATGTTGGTGTTGATGTTGGTGGTGCCAGTACCGCTGGTAGGGGTAGTGGACGTACTAGGATTGGCAGTTGAAGCAGTCGTGGGCACGAAATAGTTTGGCGACACCAGTTCGCTGTTGGTAATGTTATCCCAATAAGTGTGATTACGCTGTTGCTGCTGTTGGTGTGGTTGGTGTGGGTGTTGTTGTAGATGCTGATGATGATGCTGCTGAGGCAGTAAAATGTCAAGGTTGTTGGACGTGACCAGATTATGGCCGCCAAGCATTGATTCATCTTTTATGGTGTAGTAATAGTCATTTGGAGCGGCGCGAGGCGACTTTAGTTCCTCTAAAATGGCCGAGTCGCTTCCAACGTCGAAATACGAATACGACCTCATTCCCGCGTACGTACCACCACTACCACCATAAGAGTACGGTGGGGCCCCCGCCGGCGTAGCAGACAGAGGAGTCGCATCCAAGCCCCAGTTTGACGACTCATCAAAAGACACCATCGAAGCACTAGCAGAAGGCGGAGGGTGCGTGACACCGCTCAACAGGGACGAAGACGAGCTAGAGTGTGCTAGCTCCTCGTCGAACGGCGACATAATTGTCGAATATCCATTGACAGCAGCAGTGGCAGACAGAGGCGATTCGTCATACATATTAGCAGAAAGCATGCCACCAGAGGTAGCAGCAGAGTTGGGTGTAGTTGAAGACGAAGCCATGTGTTGTTGTTGCTGCTGCTGTTGGTGGTCTGTTCCATTGTATTCCAGTTTGGCTGGTGCGTGGTTAAGCACAAGACCCTTTTGTATGCGAGATGCCTGCCTCCTAGACCATATACTGTCATTAGTAGAAGACACATCTGTCGGGCTTGGCGGACGGCGAACACTGCCGCTGTTATTATTATTATTATTGTTAGTAGTATTGGCAGCCATGCTGGAATGCTCGGCAAGCTTGGACACCAACACCATTCCCTGACCTATTCCTTGGTACCCGTCAATCTCCTCACTAGAAGGGCGGCCAAACCCTTCATAAAGCCGATATTGACTATGATGATGATGGTGATGTTGTGGACTGGTGATGGAGGAGAACTTTAGACGGTATAGCATTTGTAGCGAAGTGCCATTGGAAATGATGGCACTCATGGACGATATGAATTGGTCTAAATCATCTGGATGAACGTGATCCATTATCGACGTACCGGTAATGTCGTTAGGGTACGACCCTAGAAACGTGGCTGCTGATGGGCTCACGAAGAGAATGGTTCCTAGAGGTGATAGAATACACACCAGAGTGTGGTTATTGTCGGCAATGGTGGTCGCCGGCACGATTCGTGAGTGTAGGCTGGGCGACATATTAGAGGATTGATTGTGACTAGCGCCATCACCAGAACCAGACCCAGGCCCAGACCCAGACCCAGAACTGATAGTATGGCCGGCGCTATGAGAACGAGCGCTATCAGGGGGCGTAGGAGGACCCCCACCCGCTGTGCCCGCTTGTGATTGTGGCTGATCCGACAGACTCGTGGTTGGCCGTTTATCATACTGTATCATTGGCTGGTATCGCTGATCGGAATAAGATGAAGACGAAGATGCATTGGAAGATGAAATTGGCAGCTGAAACTGCTGTTGAAGAAGATGTTGATGTTGATGCTGGCGAAGCTGGTGCTGTTGTTGCTGATGCTGCTGTTGCTGTTGCTGGTGGTGCTGTTGTGACCGGGGTGACTGATGTTGTTGTTGTGGCATTGAATTTATCTCATGGGTATTGCCAAAGTTGGCTGATAATAAAGTTGACTCTAATACAGCCTGCATTACTTTTTGGAAGATTTATGATTGCCAAAAAAAAAAAGGTTAACAAAGAAGAGTGGAGCGAAGCGAGAAGCTTATTAGAGCACGGACGGCCACGACGACCACCACCTCCTCCTCCACCACCGCAACGCGACACGAAGAACCCAACAGTCTGCGGATGGGCGCACAGTGCCTTAAAGCTTATTGCTGTTAACAACGAAGACTGCACCAAACGGATGATATAAAGTTTCAGAAGGTCAATCCGTCTATGCTTGATGCAAAGTTTCTAACACCCGACTGAGATAACAAACGGGTGGAACCAGCCGACGTTGAAACCAACCAACAAACGAGTGAGTAGTAAATAAAGACCAATAATGGAGGTTGACCGGGAACCACTCCCACAGGTGCAGTGTACTCAACAGTGAACAGTGAAAAAGAAATCCTCTTAGAAATAGAGCACAATAGGCCTTGAACTTTAAAATACAATTAGCCAGATGAGATTGAAATGGTGAGCATGAAAATATCAACAATACCAACTAGGGAGTATTGAGCCAACCACACAATAGGCAATTAACAGTATAGATGAGTCGAGAGCTAGGGAGTATTGAGCCAACCACACAATAGGCAATTAACAGTATAGATGAGTCGAGAGCCTATAAGTCAGTAAGTCAATAAGTCACAACTTTTAACAAATCAGGGTCCACCACCACTATCCGCCACATACTAACACTATCCTATCCTATTCTATCCACTATGTTTACCGCTTGGCAGAACTTTGGTCCGCCGACACAGCTGGCAGAGAAGGCACGAAAAACGAGAAACCGGAAAAACAAAACGAAACGACAAAAGCGAGGATCTTTTACTGGACATAATTAATTATATATAAATATATACAGAGGGGCAGAGGGAGGGGCAGGAGAGGGAGGGGGCAGGAAGAGGAGCAGAAGCACAAGCAGGAGCAGAGCAGGAGCAGGGGCAGTAGCGGGAGCACAAGCAGCGGCAGCAGCAGCGGCGGCACACCTGCTAAGCAATATAGTGCGAGACAGACGGTGAGACTCCACGGTAGCGTAATGGGCGTAATCAACGCACATTAGCGCCTAGCACACCGGTAGCGCAGTCGCAGTGCCAGCATAGAACAAGCGTACATATTCCACGGCAAGCGTAACGTATACATACGGGTATGCTCCCGTACCGTAAACGATTATCGACCGAAACAAGACAACAAAGATAGCTTCTGTTGCGCAATATCTCTATACCAAAAGCATGCTAGACGAAGCATCAGTCCAACAAAGGATCTCGAGTTGCCAGTCGACGTGCAAACTGTTTCTATTCTTCGTTTTGTTCGTGCACGCGGAAGAATCCATACCTGCAGCTGAGACTGCACCCCTGCATGTTTGCTTTTTGAGCCCGACCGATTGTTTTTCATTGCTTTTTGTGTCTTTCTCTTAAATATAAATATATAATTTGTTTTTGTAAGCTGAGCAGTTGCTTTTTCCTGGCGTCTAGACAGGCGGCAGGCGAGTGAGCAAGAGAAGGAACAAGTGGGGAAGGCGAAATAAAATGAAATGGGAATGGAAATGGAAGTGGAAGTGGAAGTGGAAGTGGAAGTGGAAGTGGAAGCGCTTAAGCGGGCTCGGGTTTCCTTTTCCACTGTGCACCGGCAGCTCCAACCGAGGGTTGCAACGTGACTCTGCCGGCGGCTCTACCGGTAGAGTGGAATGAATGGTAATCGACCATGCCACAATTGCACCACACTCTTGTGCACACACAGGTGGTGTAACGGAGAAGAAAATGTAGGCGACGCTCGCAATGGCATTTTGCAATCAACTTTGCACGCTCCAGTACCGGGCAACGCTCTTACTCCTGTTGCCTCTGTTGCCTATGCTGCCTCTGTTGCCTCTGCTGCCCCTGCTGCCCCTGCTGCCCCTGCTGCCTCTGCTGCCTGAGCTGCTGAGCGCTGGCCGCACAAGACCAGCACCGACAGCGGCAGCTAAACCTGAACCGGAGACCATCCAGGGATTTGCAGAGCGACTTCGGCTGTCGCTCCGATGCGGAGCTCTCTGCCAGTTGGGCTGGCTGAACAAAGAGAATAAAAGAACAAAAAGAGGAAAACAAGAGTGATCAAAGATGGACAAGAACGAACATAGTGGAGCAAAGAGCGAGAACAGGGCAAAAATACAGACAGATACGGGCGAGCGGTTCTGAGGCGAGTAGAGCGGTGAGCAGCGACCGGTGAGCGAAAAACGCCAGCGTGCGGCAGATCAGTCAAATAGGGTAGCACATACACAAGATAGCTGGCGGCTGGCATGGCATGACTGATAGGCGTGATAAATTGAATATCCCACACACCACCCCGGGTCGTCCGTACCTTCCACGCCTGCGCCCAGGGTCGCTGCGCCGCCTAGCGAGCTGTTGATTGCGCTTGCATTTGTACCTAAAGCAGAACAAGAATTAAATGAAACAACAGCTGCCTCGTACTAACCAGTTTAATGAATTTAATAGAACCATCTCTGCGTTAGCATGCGGTTCACAACGACCTGGCCCTAAAGGATCCAGGGCATCCAAAGGGGGTCGGTGGCATCCAGAGGATCCAGGGGGGCGGTGGCATTTAAGGTCTGGGCCTGGTTTTCTGCCCAGACAGAATGTCCAGCGCTTGGCACAGCTGACCCCAAGCCAAGAATCCCACGCGCTCTCAGGTACCATCTACGACCGCTACGGTTGCTACGACCCTGCCTTATCTTGCCTCTGTCTCACCTCCATATACTCTATCTTACTCTATTTTAGCCCCATCTTTGCTCTATTTCTATCTTACCGCTATCTCACTGGCTCTCATCAACCGAGCCTCCGCCTCTCACCCCGCTGCTGCCTGTCCCATCAGGACCCACTAAGAGCTGCGGTGCCCTGAACGCACGCTGAGCGGTGGTGCAGCTGCTGTTTTGGTCGTCACCACCTTCGATGGCGGCCGGCGCACCTGTCCTCCCAGCTTGATTGCACCGGAAGGAGGCCAAGGAACAGCTTGGTCTGGGCACAGGGCCCAGCCGCCGCTGCCAGAGTCCGGCCCTCAGCGCCCAGCCCAAAACTCTCGACATACCCGACCTCCACGCCTGAATGGGTTGCTATTCCTCCTCAGCCTGGTTAGTCTCCCGCGGTCCAGCGGCCCCGCTGCTGTCTGGCAGCACCCTCTCAGGCCCAGACCCAGGCCCGAGCTCATTCAAGCCCAGGCCCAGCCAGCACCCCTATCTGTACTGACAGCCACGTCGCGCGTGCAGCCTATCTGCCGGCTGCGTGTCCGAGTCGCTCGGGCGTTACCCCACAAAAACGCCTGAGCAAGCGTGTGCTGCCTGGGCGCTGCCCAGACCCGCTGCTCGCTTCGCTCGGGCTGGAGTGCGCCGGAGGCAGGCCCGGGGGCCGCACTCGCCCCAGTTGAGCAGCGGAGCCCGGGTCCAGACTGAGCCTGGCGTATAGCGGAACGAGCTCCAGTCGAGCCGGCAGGACCGGCTGCGCATGCCCCCTCCCCTGGCCCCGTGGCCGCCCTGCTGCCCACTATTCTGATGGTCGCTCTTGTTATGCTTAATGCTCTGCTGGTATCCCAGCTCGCACTTGTGCGTGAGCAGCTGCTGCTGCTTCTGCTTCTGAAAGTCTTTGGCATATGCCAATTTTGCAGCTGCCGAGGACTGCTGGTTCGGAGTCGTGCGCAGCCGGGACCAGCCCGACGAAACTTTTCCGCCATACACTACATTCTGCGCGCAGGGCAATTCATTGTCAGGGCTTTCCCAGTCGCTTGGCAATTGGCTTATCAATGTGAAGCAGAAGGCGTTTCTTATCAATTGTCAATTGCGTCTCGGCGCAAAAGGATATGTTGCATAAGGTTTCACTTGCCGCCCGCCTCGACCCCCACCCGCACGCGAACGAGCCGACGAGCGAGCGACCGTCAACCGACAGCCCTGAAATGAGCATGAGCATGAGCATGAGCTTGAGCATGAGCTTGAGCTTGAGCTTGAGCTTGAGCATGAGCTTGAGCTTGAGCTTGAGCTTGAGCTTGAGCCTGACGAGCCAGACGCCAATCCAAATAATATTGGAAGAGCAAAGCGGCACGCGGTGCTGTTCCTGGCCAAATGTCTCAAATGTGCTGTCGCGAAATGCCCCCGCCGGTACCGGCAGGAACAACCCCTGATCGCCGGCTACCTCACTGACGTCACTGCCCTCTTGAACAAACGGCGGTCGCCATTGACGTCAAGTAAAACTTTAGATAAATCCAAGCCAGTGTCAGTTAACGTTATCGTGGAAAGTTAAAAGCTTAGATATCGCAGCAGTCGGAATACATAGAGTTTACATGACGATTATTATTTCTCAATGATTGGCGCCCTTTGGCCGGGATCGAGAGAGCGTGAAGATCGAGCTTGCACATTTCGTCATCAGCCGTCGGAGCTCGCAGCTCGCAACTCGTGCGTATAATTGAACACGCGAGTTGGCTTCAGATTAAGCAGATACTGGGTGCTGCTCTCAAAGTCATGATCGAGTGAGCATACCACGCCAATAGCGGGAGCAGCAAAAGAGCTTGTCTGAAATAAGCTTGGTGTCGGCGCTTCTCTAATTCCAGTTCTTGTTCTGTGCAAACAATTGCACACCAAGCAGCGGGCGCTGGCTCCAATCGAGGCATGCCTCCAGTATGTTGGCTTGGTCCTTGTTGTCCTTTAACTCAATTCAGCCTACTACATAACGCTACTGAGACATTGTCTGCAGGCGATGCACAAACGGCCAGTTCGTTTCTTTTGCGTTGCCAGTCAGCCATGCGACCGCCAGCGTCTTACAACATTGTACCTGATTGGCAGATGCTTCCTTTCACGCGGCGGTCAACAATGCATAAGAGGAGGCTCCATGGAGAATAAGATGAGGTGCTCTCGACTAGCCAGACAGATGTGGGCAGAGCGACACAACCTGGTTGGCGCAGCGTTATCTCGGGCCCAACAATACGCCTGAAAGCCCTTTTACGAGAGATACTGCTAGCTAGCAGCCGAGCAATCAACGGAGTTATCTTTATCCAGGCACTTCAATCTCTCCGTATCGGTTGTATTCCTTTCAGCCGACTCTCTTGACACTGCAAATCATAAGCCTGGAGAGCATTTGTTCCGATCGGTCGGATGAGGTCCGAACTCGACTCTTGCACCAGTAACAACGTGCCATACTATACTTGATATACACGTATATAATTTGAAGACGCGCCGGATCCCGCGATTTTTGCATTCTCGAGAAGTGGCCTGGCTTTGTTCTCCGATCAGGGCTGTTTTATCAGTGGGATCGGCGCCTAGGGTTCACGCGGCCGCCGTACCTTGCATAAAATGAAAATGCCCGTTTGGGAACCACCCTTCCCCGTTCTTCAGCCGGTTCGCATCGCGAACCACAACAGGTCTGGGCAGCGCCCAGCCGCCGGAGGCAGCAGACCATCGCCACACTATCTCAATCGAGTAACAGTTCACCTACATAATTAAATAATCTTTCGTGAACATGTCGGGAGTGGAGGAGTCTTTGGTACTACTGCAGCTCAATCAGCTGCTTGCCCGCCTTTGAGTTGGTCAGCGCAGTCTGGAATACCTCTAGCAGCTGCTCATCAGTGGCATCCGAGTGCCAGACGTTTTTGGTTAATGGGGTGTCTTTCAATTGGTTGGTTCGGAAAAGATCCAGCACTTGTTCGACAACCTCGAATTTTCCTTGAGGGTCCTGTTTAGACCATTCGGACAGCCAGTATCCACGAGCAACCAGATTTTTGAATATAAACAGTGAGGTGGGAAATGTCAGGGGCTGTTTGGACATACCTCCGTAGGTTATAAGCTCACCACTGTGAGATAACTGTCTAGCCACGTTGGTGGCCGACTTGCCGCCCACGCAGTTGAACCCCAGTTTGATAGGAGCTCCTGCTGTCCACTGGTTGATTTTTTCTTTAATCGACCTGTCGCTGATCTCGGTCTCAGTGACTACATGAGTGGCTCCTAGAGATAGCAGGTCTTGTCTCACTTGGTCGATTTCCGGTGAAGGTCTGTCTCGGATAACGGCAATTGATCTGTAGCCCCAGATGCGGCCCAGTTGAATGGCTGCTCGCCCGACTCCAGATGTAGCTCCATTCTGAATGAACCAGTCTCCCTTGTCAAGATGCACAAATCTTGTTAGCATTTGATGTGCTGTGGTGGGGTTGACTGAAGCCGTAGCAGCCTGTAAAGCGCTCAGCCCCTTGCTAGAATGTAATTTGTATACCTGAGACTCATCTACAGACGCATGAGTACGCCAGGTGCCGAAATTCACAGTGCCTGGAAGCACCCAGTCTCCAATCTGTAGAGATTTCACGCCATCGCCAACGGCCACCACTTCAAACACCCCTTCATTGCCGCCTACAGCACATGGCTCACGCGTGCCGAGATCTGTAGTTAGAGGAGGTCTGCTAGGGTACACACCTTCGAGCTGATTAATGTCAGCAGGGTTAATTGGAGCAGCAAGCAACTTGATAATGGCATTGCTTCCCAAAGGGTCATCCAGTTTGTGTTGAAACACTTGGACGTTATCTCGAGGATTTCCATATTGTGAATATACAATTGCTCTGGCCACAGTAGATGACAATCTGACTGATCCGGAGGACTGGTAACACGCTATGGCACTAATATTTCGTGACAGAGAATACATTTTCCAGCTTAATTCGTGTTTCACCTGTTATGAGTAAGATGGTCTAGTTGTTTGTGGTGGATCTCGATCGTGACTGGAAAGTTGAAGTCGTCATGCATGCAGGAAAGGAAAAGATAAGATAACGAAACGGGATTGGGCATTACGCCATAACGTTATGGACATTATGCCACGGAGAATGGAGTATGAGAATCTGTTCGGTTCATAAGAGTTACAGATTAACTGGCAAACATTGTCGATGTTGATTAGACTAAGGGCGACCAAAGTCAGGCTGACAGATAGAAATGCCTCATATAAAGCGGCTGTCAGGAAGTTGAATGGTCTTCTCAATACTTGTTTATATAACTAGTGTGAATATCTATTCTAAATATAAAAAAACAAATAATAATAACTAGAAATACTCGAAATAAAACTCAAGAGTTTCCCCTGGGCACAGGCCGCCATTACTTTTCAATATCAAGAATAACTTGTCGTTATTGACACGAGCCAAAAGAGCGTTTTTATGCAATTTACCAGACTGATCTACGCTACTCTCATCACTCAACTCATTCCATCAAACTGGTAGCTAGCATAGTTGAACTGTTTGTTATCAGGAGAAAACATACTCATCCCAGACAGGAATGATATAGTCCAAATATCAGTGTCGCGTAGCATAATGACGAATAAGGTCAGCACAGGGCAACCGTTAGGACAGCCGCCAGGACATACGGCCATGAAGTTCTATGGATGTTCAGCTCTTGACAACTATTCGATTCTGGAAAAACTGGGCGAAGGCACATTTGGTGAGGTCCATAAAGCGTCTCATAAACCCACTTGTCAACTGGTAGCATTGAAGAAAATCCTTCTTCACAATGAAGAAGAGGGATTCCCAATAACGGCATTGAGAGAGATCCGGATTCTAAAAGAACTGCATCACACTAATATTATAGCTCTATTAGATATGTGTGTTCAAAGAGGAGATCGAGCCACTCGCAAAAGATCCACAATGTATATGGTGACTCCTTATATGGATCATGATTTGACGGGGTTACTAGAAAACCCCCATGTCAAGCTGTCGTTGCCTCAGATCAAGTGCTATTTACAGCAGCTACTGAAAGGTATAAATCATATTCATCAGATGAAATATCTTCATCGCGATATCAAGGCTTCGAATATTTTGATTGATAACAATGGAATAGTCAAGATTGCCGATTTCGGTCTTGCAAGACAATATTTAGGCGAGCTGCCGACTGAAAAAGGTGGTGCTGGGCCAGGCAGGCATAAATACACTGCAATGGTCGTCACGCGGTGGTATAGACCACCAGAGCTGATTCTTGGAGAGGCTAGATATACCACTGCTATTGACATGTGGGGCGTAGGATGTGTATTTGCCGAGATGTTCAGAAGAAGACCCATTCTACAAGGCCATTCAGATACTGATCAAGGACATATTATATTTCAGCTACTTGGTTCTCCAACAGAGGAGAATATGCCTGGTTATAGTAAGCTGCCAGTGGCTGAAAAAGTGACGTTTGGACCGTATAAGCGACAGTTTGAGTCAATGTACAAGGATTTACCCGAGATTGCTCGAGACTTGCTTGGATGTTTGCTCATGTTGGACCCGTTGAAACGATTATCAGCATTAGGGGCTTTGGCGCACCCTTTTTTCCATACAGATCCTCGTCCGGCACGTCCTCAGGATCTTCCAAAATATGCTGAATCACACGAGCTGACTGCTCGAAAGAATCGTCACAATAAGCCCAACAATGTACATATTGATAGTGGCCGTAATCATCCAAGGCCACCACACGCCCCTAATCCGCCTCATGCTCAGAATGCAGTATATGCCCAAACGAGTGAACTGGACAATTTTGAAGATGGCAGATCCGGTAGTTGGCAGTCGGGGGGTCGTAGAAATTACCATCACAACGGCTCTGAATATCGCAATAATGATTATCACAGCGACCGACGCAGCAACAACCACAACTACTCTAATAGCCACGACGGTTATAATGACTACAACAATCACCATAATCATCATTATTATAACAACTACAACGACCGGCGAGAACGAGAACGAGAACGAGAGCGGGGACCTCCTACCGGCGCGAGTGGAGATGGCACAGGCCACTATCGGACCTATCGACCACCAGTGGTGCCTCCTTATCGCAAATATAACAGCAATTCGCCAACGAGGTCTGATCGTTCGAATCACTATCCCCAGCCACCTTCGGGTCCACCACCTAATTATCCTCCTTACAGGCGGTCCCAGCCTCCCCCACCATCCCACCCACCTCCTCCTGAGATTGAACCACCTTATAGAAGAGCAGCACCACCAGCCAAATATCAGCATGAGAATGATGGTCCTTTGCCGCCCTACCGGCGAACTCAAGGAGCCGGTCTCAACTATGATGATGATATACGTCAGTAGACACTTTTCGCAAGTACAGAAAACACTAGAAAGGATAAAGTATATACAATGTAAAATAATATGACAGTGCTAAGAAGCTGGCGGCCCACTCAATCAAAATGAAATCTCTTGTATATTGCATACTATTTACAAATCATTACTTCATATCGTTCGTCAGGAATCAACTCCCTGTAAATGCATTTTTATTCTCTGTAGATTGGTCTATTTTGTTCTCTTCAACCAAGACCATAGCATACCGTTGGACGAATTATACTGTTGTTGCTTTACAGCCTGTTTGCCTCGTATCTTTAATCTCGGTTGATCGCTCATCATTGTCACTCTCTGGACTTTTCGCAGGTGCTTGAGACAGAATAAAATTATCATTAGAGACGACACTCCAACAACACCGCTGACAGACCAGAATCCCCAGTCAGTCTCTTCTATAAAATTCTGCAAGTTCATGCCGTACAACGAGGCAATAAAAGCACCACCTCCAAGTCCTAGAGTTCCGATTTGGAATTTCAAGTCTAATAACATGAGAGAATTGCGATTGGAATCCAAGATAATGTTAATAATCTCTTCGGTACTTCGAATATTCGATACAAGACTGCCAACAGTCTGAACAATCTCATCACAGTGTTTATAGTAAGATTCCAATAACATCTCAACCTCAGAATGATCGTCGTCATGTTCAATAGGAGCACCGTTCATTTTGGCAGTCAAGTACAGCCCGGCCAGATCCTCGTCCTGGTCTAAAAGCTCGTCAATGGCATCTCGAATCAAAGTGGCCTTTTGGAAAAAAGACGACAATTTCTTACTCTGAATCAATAAATGACGAAGCTTTTCTCTATCAATATCATCTTCCAATTCAGCTAATATACCATTCACAACTAGCGTGTGCACCTGCATCTCGGCATCCAACGCACTGACAACGCTGATGAATATAGCTTCAAGAGCTCGAAGTTCGTAAGGAAGCCCGCCCATTGTTCTGCTTCCATGACGCAGTTTATGCTCTAAATCATACATGAAAACACTCTGGGTTTTGGAGTCGGTAGAGCCATATGCATCGAATAATAATACCATATCGGCTTTGATCAAGGCGCGGATATGGAGAAGGTTGACGAGAATCGAGTTTTGGCGAACGAGAATCGACGGCACAATCGTGCTGATGCCAATATCTAGTTTGCGGAGATCTCGAGGTAGCAAGCCATGTTTAAGGAGAAGTTCGGACCGCCTAAACTCGCCTGACACAACTGACACATTTCCTTGAGGATCAAAGATCGTGCATCGAACAGGATGGTCTCCAATCGGTCTCGATAGGCTTCTTGCTAGAATGAGGTCTGTTTCAACATCTGCCATAGACGATCCAGAGAAGCTGCTGTTGTGTTGTTGCAGCCGCTCCTGTTGCTGTTTCCTCTTTCTTTTGTCGAACCTGAGGATATCTGATACTATTGAGTGGGCAATAGATGGTTTGCCATCCGAACGATGGTCGCTACTGCCTGCCTTAACGGCTCCGTCACCACCGCCAACAGCACCTTTGGATTTCCCGGCGTTTGCATTTGTGCCCGAAAGCAGCTGTGAAGACCGAGTCCATAAACCTCGATGAATAACCGGATCTTTTGTCACTGGCTGTAGTGAAAATGATATCAAACGTCTACGAAGCATGATGTGAGAGAGGACCTTGAAAAAGTGATTCCCTTCCTAAATAGATATGATTCAGGTCTACAGGATCTGGAAATCCATCTTTTCATGAGCCCCAAATGATCGCACAAAATTTCAACTGTTTAATGTTGATTTTGAAATGTGAGATACAGTAGACGAAGAATATACAAGATTCCATCTATCGAGAAGATGGAGAATTTCAAAGGATAATAATATTCCAAGCTCCTTACCCTGGAGCCAGCCTCTCATGTCGAGGCTGGAACCAACCTCTGCTATATATCATATACATACCAAGCGTATACAGGCTTCTTCAATTACCTTTACACTATGTTCAATGAGCTCCAAATGGGATAGACCACAGCTACCAACTGCCAGTGAGCGTGCCAGTGGACGTGCCAGACTCGACAGACGAAAGAAACGGCGTCGAAATGACAACCACGAGAACCACGACAGAAGCCGCAAAAGCAAGCTTATAGCATCTGCCGAGCGGTTGGAACAACATCCGGTTTCCCAGATATCCGCGCCTCCAATTCAGCAATGCCGTAGCGTCAAGTGCTATGAGATTATTAATAAAATCGAAGCTGGCACTTATGGCGTGGTGTATAGAGCCAAGGAGATCAGCAGCCAGGAGATTGTGGCACTCAAGAAATTGAACTGGCTGGAAACTTCATATGGATTTGCCGTTACCAGTTTACGAGAGATTTCTGCTCTTCAGGAATTAAAAGGCCACCCAAATATCGTGGGTTTGCGTGAGATTGTAGTCGGTGACAAGCCATCCGACGTGTATATAGCAATGGATTTCATAGAGCATGATCTGAAAAGTCTATTAATGGATATGCGGGAACCGTTTCTCTTGTCCGAGACTAAAACGATACTGCTACAAATCGCTTCAGCTACCAAAGCTATCCACGAAAAATGGTTGTTACATCGAGACCTGAAAACGTCAAACGTGTTGATGACGAATCGAGGAGTGGTTAAGATTGCCGACTTTGGACTGGCCCGCAAGCTCGATAAAGCCTCGTCGCTGACTCAGACAGTTGTAACGTTGTGGTATCGAGCCCCCGAGCTCTTACTTGGTGCGACCGAATACGGTCCAGAAATCGATATGTGGGCTATTGGCTGTATTTTCGCCGAATTGCTGACCAAGAGTCCCTTTCTACAAGGCCGTTCTGAGCCAGATCAATTGATGAAGATATTTACTGAGGTTGGTCCACCATCTGAGGAATACTGGGAGTTCTGCCAGAATAACCTATCTGGGGCTCGCAGCTTAAGATTGCCTGCACGAGACAAGGCAAAGCCTTTGTCTTCTCAGTTTAACCACCTTATATCTTCCAAAGGAGTTGATCTATTACAGCGATTGCTAGAGCACGACCCAGCTAAACGGATCTCTTGCGAACAGCTGCTGTCCCACCCTTTTTTCAATGAGGATCCGCTTCCCAAGCCACTGGCGATGTTTCCTTCTTTTCCATCTCGAGGGGGTCTCGAGCATCGTGTTACTCTCCGAAGTCCGACACTTGATGAGCCTCGTCAGCGATGGAACTCGTAGATGCCAATTGCCTAATTCCATGGCATACATGCGCTCCTAAGGGAGCTTGTACCTGTCAGCGATGGCACTTGTCGATTATTATCTACAACTGAAATCTCCATCATGCTGACTACACACTCTCTGAATCCACTCTCCAACAACTCATAGGTCATGTACTCTAATCAATTGCCGGATGCACTGTTGACATGAGCGTCGATCTTATCTTATCTCGACCGATAAGAAAACACACCTGCATAGCGGCAAAAGGAGCTCCACTGATAACAATCATATAAAGTCCCACGTTGTTCTCTCGTGAACAAGGAACACAGGCTCATTGCAAGCGACATGGCAAAGAAAAGTAGGTAGATCCCGTGAGCAGCCCTCGAGCGCAGCTCGAGCAACCAGGTCTGGGCGGAGCCCAGCCGCCGGAGGCAGGGTCCTCTCTCCCCCGCGGTCAGCCTCCGGCGGCTGGGCTCCGCCCAGACCTGGTTGCTCGAGCTGCGCTCGAGGTGCTGGGTGAGCAGGAGATCTGTGAAGTGGAACTGACTCTTTTGTTTCAGGAGTTTTGTGCTGTTATGGCGTCGACATTGATGCGGTAGCCGGCTGGCTGGGCAGCTATGGAGGCGAAGATAGCGTCAACGATATTTCAAGGGGGCTGTTCGCAGGCCATGTGGGAGTCCCTCGTCTGTTGAAATTGTTTGATAAATATAATATCAAGGCCACCTGGTTCATCCCTGGCCATTCTTTGGAAACGTTTCCCGACGAATGTGCAATGATCCGCGATCAGGGCCATGAGATAGGTCTACATGGCTACTCTCACGAGAATCCTACTGATATGAGTTTCCAACAGCAGAAAGATGTTCTCGACAAGACGTTTAAACTGCTCACAGACTTTTGTGGTAAACCACCTAGAGGAAGTGTTGCTCCATGGTGGGAAACGTCCAAAGAAGGCGCAGAGCTACTGCTTAATTATGGAATAGAGTACGATCATTCCATGGGCCACGAAGACTGTCAACCATACTGGCTACGTTTGGGAGATTCTTGGACCAAAATAGACTATACCAAACAAGCCCATGAGTGGATGAAACCGCTTGTTAGAGGAACAACTGAGACTGGTCTGGTGGAGATTCCCAGTAACTGGTATATCGATGATCTACCACCAATGATGTTCATCAAGAGTTCCCCTAACTCGCACGGATGGGTGAATCCAAGAGACGTTGAAGATATTTGGAAAGACCATTTCGAGTATTTCTATCGCGAGTACGACGAGTTCATCTTCCCTATGACTATACATCCTGACGTGTCTGGTCGGCCTCATGTCCTTCTTATGCATGAGCGTATCATAGAATGGATCAACCAACACGAAGGAGTTGAGTGGATGACTTTTGAGCAGGTCAGCGATGATTTCAAGTCCAAAAACGTGCCTGCAGAAGGAGCATTACTGCCTGCTTTACGAAACGATACCTGATAATCAGGGGTAATTTGATAAGGGTTGGGGTGTAACCGCAGGTTACCGGCTCCTAAGAGTAATCAAAATAAATTCCAGATCATACTTGAAGTTTCAATAATTTGCACGTTTTTATCCTATTTATGCTGCTTCCTCATTCGCTCTCCCATCCATCCTCCATTCTGACAATGAACTGCGGTATGACTGTATTTCAGAGCGCGGGACACACACAACAGGCCCCCGGCACCCATGGAACTGTTTTACTTGAAATCCTGCCTTCCGCTTGGCAAACCTTGCTGAATTAGTACTCTTCTATTTCCTTCTTTCCGTGTTTCCGTGTCTCATCTGTAAATAATTCTTCTTTCTTAATCCTCTTCACCACTCCTGCTCCCCCTACAGGGTACGGCAGTCACGTGCAACCACCTTCTCCATATCCACTACTATCCAATATTATCCTGGCTAAATATATAACATCACGCAGCTGGTATATAATCATTCTGCGCGATTGTCGCCTCGTCATCATGGACCAAACGGCCCCAAATAAGATTGCTGAACTGCTAAAACATCAGGACGACCTGGATAAAATCTCTGAAATCAAACAGAAACTACAGAGAGAAAAAGCTGCCATTGATGGCCAACTAAAGGCTGGCGTTCAATCGCAAATCCAGGTCCTATCTCATGGAGCCCAGTCCCTGGCAGATGCCAAGCTACGCATAAACCAAATTCGCGATGATATGAGTAAAGTACACAAATTAAGAGGCGCAAGTCAAGAATCAGTGCAAGATTTTGATAAAATAAACCATCTGTCCCAGGTATTACAGAACTTTGAAGATACTCAGAACTTTCTGAATAATTTCAAGACCATGTCCAATGATCTGAATGAGATTCAACAGCTGATAGCCGAAGATGGAGGCGAGTTCTCTTTTGATTCTTCAATGCCGAATCTACTGTCACTGCATTTTCTACTCAATAAACTACGAGATGTTCGCGACGATGCTTGGTTCCATTCTCAACACTCGACCGAGGATGTCCGACGAACAATCACAAGGCATTTTGCTCCTCTTGACAAGAGCATACAGCAGTTTGACAGTATATTATTTGATATTGCTGAGAATCTGTTGGAAATCCTTCGCTCTAGTGACCCGTCTCTAGTGGTGAGAGTAGCCAAGATTATTGATTTTGAAGAAAAACAGGACTTGGTTGCCGAGATTTCAAACCAGATTCAAACTGATAGTAATCCAAACACAACAGCAAACACCAAACTGCTTTTCAAGAACAAGATCTCGAACCGAGTTCCAAGGGAATATCCACAAAGGTTTTTTAAAGCAATTGATAATTCAATTCGAGTGACATTTGATAATTGTATGGAGAGATTCCAACCGCAAGAAGATCCAGATTTGTTACTTGAAAACCTAGGATGGGTATTTAATGATTTGCAGCTCGCAAAAATCCAGCTTACAAAATGTGTTCCCGAACGATGGAAAATCCTTGATAAATTCGTCGATTATTACCAACTACAAGTCCATCGAGTATTAAGCAAAATAATGGAGTGTGAGCCAACCGCTGCTACCATATTACACATTCTTGACTATGTTAAAGACTACTATGATACAATGCAGATAGAAATCGGATATAAAAAGGACCGACTCAATCCCTTGTTATTAGATGGCAAAGAAGATGATCTTTACGATGATTATCTAGCTCTGCTAGTATCTAAACTGCGCGAATGGTACAATACGTTTGCCAAAACAGAAAAGGAGCCATTCATTACGAGACAGGTCCCTCCAGAAACACCAGCCGACAATACCTTTGGAATGCAGGGAGAGGCCATTATGTTTAAGCTGGTTACTCAGCAGATTGAGGTGGCAGCCAATTCAGGCCAGGGCCGGATTCTGTGTGGCTGTATAGAGGAGTGTGCCAATATTCTTCGAGCTCGGCATAAAGAATGGGAACAAGTGATGAGAGCAGAAGTTGAAAAGGAGCTCAATGATCAAGTTGGAGAAGATGGCCAGTCTACTATAGCGCCCGGTCTCTTTGATTACCTGATTGCTCTTGCCAACGATCAGATCCGAGGAGCCGATTTTACCGAAGCCATATCGAGTCGACGGACACAAGAGTTGTCCAAAAAATATAGTTCGAGGGTGAAAAACTGCTTGGAAGATACTTGTGATGGATTTATAGAAGTTGCCAAAGCGTGTATCGGCGGTATGATTGAACTCATATTCAATGATTTGAAACCTCCATTCAAAGAAATCTTTGATAGTTCGGCGTGGTATAAGGGGAGACCCACCCGACAGATTGTTGATACAATTGCAGAGTATGCTCGCGACTGTAAAATGTATCAGAATCCAGTCGTGTACGAAGTATTCATCGAGGATCTAATTGCTGAGACGCTGTTGCACTACTTAGGAGCTCTGAATAACGACCGACATGTTTTGAAGGTTCCTAAAGGAACAGACCGCATTAAAATCGACATTGATTTGCTGTATGGACTGTTTTCAGATCCCCAGCTTGGCATTCCCGAAGATTTTGTGCAGCAGCACTTCAAAGTGTTTGAGCACTTGCTGGCCACCATCGAATCGCCTATTCCTGAACTGCCACTGCGTTTCCAAGAATTCCGTCAAGATTTCTGGGACGCTCCGCTCGATCTGTTTGAGAAAATGGTCTGCATCCGCAAGAACATCGACTCCAAAGTCGCCAAAGAGATCATGATCAGAGTGCGCAACGAGACTCTTCAGAGCCAGCAGTCCACCGAGGGCCTGCAGCCCACATACTTGGCCAAGTACCAATCGAAGCGCTGATGTAGTACTTATTTGCCGGGCCTGCCTCCGGCGGCTGGGCGCTGCCCAGACCCGTTGCTCCGCTTCGCGGAGTGTCTGGACCACACGGTCCGAGCAATCGAGCGCAGCGAGACCACGGGTCTGGGCAGAGCCCAGCCGCCGGAGGCAGGCAGCGGGCGTCGCGGGCGTCATGTTATGTACAAACTATATTATATCAGTCATTACCGTCATAAATCATCAACCAAGGGCAGGCGTGGGTTTCACAGCGCAGGGCTCTTCCTTCGTTTCACGGTAACAGAGTTGTTGACCGCTGAAGGACTCAGGGATCTCTTGCGAGTCGCGGTTTGCGGGATCACGTTTTCCTGGTCGACGGCGGCCACAAACTTGTCGTTCTGTCTTCTCATTTTCGTTCGTAGAGAGGGCAGGGCATAGTTGACTTGAGACGCCCCTCGCGACCGGCGACGAACCGGCGATATTGTGGGCTTGCATTCGACCTGCATTGGCGCGCTCTTGCGATTTGTGTGAAGATCTGCCAGCGGCATTCTTTCGATAGAGGGTGGTGTTGGTGACGAGGGGGGTACTCGGGAATTTCTCGGTAATGTTTTGCGAGTTGTTCTCTTTGCCGTGACGGTAGTATCGGAGGTCATCAGCTCCAATGCTTGAGGAGCGTTTGTCTGGGTCGGAGACTTCCTCGTGGCATTTCGCCTATTATTGGATCGGGAAGAAACATGAGATAGAGGAGGCGGACCCTCGACTATGTTTGAAAAGGCAGGCCGAGACTCGGGAATTTCGGTGTCCTTGTTAGTGTCAGGATAGATCTGCTGGTCGGGACCTTGTGAGTCCACTGGTTGAGGCTCTGCCGTTCGTGGCTCCTTGTCAGTCTCCTTGTCAGTCTCCTTGTCAGTATCCTTGTCATCTTTAGCTTCCGACTTTGATAGATCCTCGGGCGCACAGTCCAACATCCTGGTCCTGTCTCCCTTTATATCTTCCTCGGTCTCTTCCGGTATACAGTAGTCGCTTCCCACCAAGGTGTCTGACTTTTTACGGAATGTGATTCGTCTCGAGAAGGCGTCGCTCTCTGTTTCCTCTTCTATAGCATGATTGCTGGTCCACACCAGAAGCTGTTGGTTGTCGGTGGGGATTTCGAAACCAGAACATATTATATTATCCAACTCTTGCCATTTTTCCTGTAAAAGAGTCTTGACATTGGCGTACTGAGTTGTTAAAGTCTCGTTGCGTTCTTTGGCCAGGCGAATGTTTTCTTGTCGGAGAGCGTAGTTTTCTTTGGATAGCTCGAGAATATTAGATTCCAACTGATTGACTCTCTCTTGTAAGGCGGAATGGGCTTTTGCAATAGCTCGATTCTGTGTCGCAAACCTTTTGCGAACTGGTGATTGTTAGCGCCTACAAGCGGCGGCCTTTTCTCCCTCTCTACGCTCACCACACTACTTACGAGTTTCTATACTCTGACTGGATTCAGTCTGTGTATTCAAGCGAGCCATTGTATCGATCTGTACACACGCAACCACTTGTACTATGTTCTTTGATGAGAATTGTTTTGTTGATTTCACGGGTGAAAACAGTGCGGCTGATAGGATCGCGGGAAACGCGTATATTCACAATGTGTCGCGTATTCATATTCACCAATCTAGCTTAGAAGTCAAGTGATCATGTCCACATTATCTAGTCGACTGTCAGATAAAAAAAAGGAGCTTGTTTACCTGCAGCAGTTACAAAATACCAGTAAATCACTGGTTTCGGAACTTGAGGTGCTGGCCAAAAAATTCGAGACCTTGACTTGCGGCACCGAGTCGGTAGCGGATCTGATGTCCAACTGGGCCAATATTCTCCATGCTTTGAAACTGGCTTCCTCGGCATTACAGAAATATGCCGAAAATGACTATGACGACGGCAAGCCATCCGAGCCCCCATTGCCCGAGACGTTGGTCCGTATAAGGCTGGATAATGCCTGATTATCATGAAGCAAGCAAAGAGTTCTAATTACGAATTCTATTTACGAATTCTACTTATTTTACAAAAGTTGTATTTTAATAATCAACTTCCATTCCATTGGGAGAAGCCAATGACGACGCCACAGAACGAGACGGCTCGATTAATGCCTGCACCGAAGAATAGATCCCCCTGGTCCAGTCCGACAGTGTAAAGTGCCTTATCAGATCTCGGATTGTGGATGTCTGGTCTTGAAGCTCAGACATTAGCTGATTTAACTTGGAATCATCAAATGTAGGGAATCGCTGGCTGAGCGCGGCTCTGTCGAAATCAGAGTCTTCCTGTTCTAATAGAACAGCTGGGTCGAGAACAATCTTGGATGACAGCGCGGGTAGAATGTCGCCAGCTTGTGTTGATTGTGATGATGTCACTGATTGTGATCTCACCGACTCCTTTAACGTCTGATAAAGTATCGTCTTTTCTGTTATCGCTTGCACAGTGGCATCGGATCGCTTCTTGGTGTCGACGATTTGACGCCAATCGTCCCTTAACAGTAGTCTTCTCCAGATCAGTTTCTCATTGAGAGTCCTGCTGTGAGTAATGACTCCAGCAAGTTCCAGCACCTGTAAAGCACGAAAGTAATTCAGTGTAGAATCTTTAGTAGTCGTATCCATTAATGTCAACACATCAATCAACTCCTCGCCAGAAAGCTTTTTCTTCTGAACCACTCGAGACAGACCCCGTTTGACAAGCTCCACATGTGCAGGCCACGATTCAATAGCACTGGCGAGATCCTTTGAATACGGTTCATACCGCTGTTTAGAGTCTGGGTTAACGTATCCTTCAATCTGATCAGAGATAGATTCCTGGATTCGAATAGTCTGGGCACGAGCTTCAATGGTGGCCAACAGCTCGTTGGCTTCATCATCTTGTCCACTAGTATTGCCAGCAAGAGTGCTTAATTTGGCAATGCTGAGCTCCAGCTTTCTATTTGAGTTGAGATCTTCTGAATTCAGAGCCACATCGGCCAATACCCTGCCAGCCTTGATGTAATCTTGTCCTTGAATATCCCGGATCCAAGAAATACGGCCATGGCGCCCAGAACTGAAGAAGCGATCCAAATAAACATGGTAATCAGCAAACTCCGTCAACAAAGCCTTTAGCTTTTTTGTTTCGAGAAAATATTGATACAAAACACTCGCAAAGTCATAGCCGAAGGTTCCCAAAAAGTGCTCGATTCGATCATGGAATCTGCGTGCGGCAGCCTCGTCTCCAGCACTCTTGGCAATATTCCAGTTATCCACGAGAATCTCGACCAGAGACCGATAGATCTGAAACTCCTCTGCAATTCTCAAGGCATCTTCGGAGTATCCCAGTTTTAACAGCAATCTTATCCATGAACTTCTTTGTTCCGTGTACTTTGCAGAAACTTCCGCTCCCTGGCGACGATTGCTATTGCTATCAGTCTTATATATCCAATCTATCCTCTCTGTATAGACTGCACATAGAGTTTCCACCAAAGCAATAAGCTGCCGTTCCAGTTCTTCACTGTTGCCAGTTTTCGATTCCGTTTCAATCAGTTTTGCCGTCAGTTTATACTGGCTTTCAAGTGAGTTGAGTATTTCTGGGGTAGACGTCCATCGCTCCAAGTCACAGAAATCATCTGGAAACAAATAATAAATCTGTCCTTCGTATTGAGCCTTTGTAGCAAGCGCAGCAACATGAATTGCCAGAATAAGTACTTCATTGGCCTCTATTATTCTGCTTTTGGATGGCGAGCTCGCACACATTTTGGCTGTTTCAACGAGAATATCTCCTATTGACGATGTCTAGATTATAGTTAGATACAGGAGCGAGGGAGCGCTACTAACCCGTATGTCCTGAACAACGTACCTTGCTAATAAACCAGTCTCGGACCTTGTCTCCAGAAGAAACCGAGTTCTTCGAAATAATTTGCAAGAGGATACTATTGCCGAAACCAACATGCTGTTCTTGGAACTGTGAATCAATATACGCCCAAAGAGCTTTTGCAGCAGTGGCTTTTTCAAGGTCCCACAGAAGCTGGAACTTGGCCTTGACTGACAATACTCGTACATAATTGCTGTGTAGATAATCTGCTAGTCGAGATAGATAAAGTACTCTCAGTGACAGGTGCTCGGTCAAAGATGGAAGAATAGGTGGCATATACGCCGAGCGCGTTTCGAGAATCTCTCTTGAGACCTTTAAAAACGATTCTTCCAAGACCTTGTCGCCAAGGTGGATTTCCGGTCTGTTATTGAATGCTAATGGATTACCTCCGTCTTCGGATCCATAAAACACCGCCTGCTCGATCCTGGATTTGGCCAACTCCGGCTCCAGAGCTTCCTGTCGCTTCAATAAATCGCCGGTCCGTTGTGAAGACGCACTATCCGCGAACCGCTCGACTCTGACAACGCCAACGTTTCTAATCAAAGCAATGATGCCACAGTTTCGGACTGTTTTGGCATTCTCAATTATCAGGTCCTCGGCACCGGCTCCCACAATCTCCACACCTGATCTGAACGAAACGACATCTTCCCAGCGCCGTAGAATCCCCCCACCCGACTCGGTATTACTGCTGTTGTGAATATTGGCAGTCATTGAATCCAATAATACAATTGACTCGGAAAACACCACAAACAACGTCTTGTGAGGTTTGGGGAACACCAGTTTAGGTGGCCGCGAGCTGTGGCCAGTAAACATCTGAAGTCTATGAGCAGACAAGAGCTTAACATCACCACTAAGAGAGTCGGGTGGTCCTCCACTGTCTATGAGAACCGTGAATAACACATAATATCTTTCCTGTTCACTGTAGTCAAACGAACTGAGAACAAAGATGCATCGTTCTTCCTCGTATAATTCCACATCGTAGACTCTGAAAGTACGGTACGCGTCATTATACAGAGGCGAAATATGATTAAGCATCAGTTCATGGAGACGGCCCTCGAATAAAACTCTGCTGCGACCGGTACGAGAACATTCCCAGATAGACAAATCTCCACTTTGATTGATAAGAAGAACTTGTCTGTCGGTACGTCCAGTGATGGTACCCGGTTTGATAGACACGATTCCTCGACGAGAGCTTGACGGGACAATTGCATTCTTGATTGTCGACAGAATCCCGGGACCTCCATTTCTCATTGAAACACTGTTAATCATCTGTTTACCGTATAAATCTCGTAATGTAATAAGAATGAACCGACCACTGGTGGTGGTGACTATGACGCCAGCCGGCTCGATGACTTGGATATTATCAATCACTTCGCCCGAATATAATTTGACCTCGTGATTGGTACTTTTGCGTCGTTTCAAAAGCCCATTGGCAATGGCACCGCCCACCGACTCCCAGTACGTCAACAAACCCGTGTTAGCAACAATGCTCACAAGGCCTGGCTCCTGGGTGCCAGGTGAAGGAGCCACCAACACTGACAGAGTATCGGGGCTTTCATTTGGAAGAGACATTGTGGTTGGAACGTGATCAGGAGACGTATAAATCCACACATACGAACTCAAAGGGCTGGAAATAAGCGCAAAGCTGGTGGTTTGGTCTGCATACCCTTCATAGATATCGTCGTCCTGTCCATAATTCAGCGAGTCTAGATCGACAGATCCACTCAGAAACGTGGGAGTCGCTGGCAGTCTCGATACACAGTATCGAGCGTTTTTTGTCAAATCCACCACTCCACTTTTAGACGGTTCAATAGTACTACTAGTAGTTGTGGTGGTGGTAGTAGAGGCAGTAACAGATGACGATACCTGACGACTGACGTTCCTTTTCACGCCTTCATTTTTATTAGACACTGATCGGAAGTCTGCCCGTGCAGTGGGTCTTGGTCGTAACGCCGAAGTGGATTCGGTCACTGACGGTGATAATGTTGGCGAGCTAGCAGGCGGTTCACCATGTGTTTCTTCTTCGACTGGTACCGATGCGACCGTCCCGCTGACCGTTCTTCTTCCACCGGCTATGCCACTTCGATTACGAAACGACGACTGTCGGATCTGTCGAATTGACGGCGTATCCATTGAATAGAGCCCTGTGTTTATTTGCTTGAAGTGTGAATCCAGAAATTTCACAATGTTTATATTTTATTACTAGTAGTAGGAGTAGGAGTAGGAGTAGTAGGTGCGCCTCACGCACATGCGCCTCACCCGCCTCGCGAGCTGCCAGTAGTATTTATAGATCCAATTCACTCTCCAAGATTCACCTTGGGTAAACAAAATAATGTCTAGCAAGCTTCAAAAGATTATTGACAGGACTCAGGAAAAGTGAGTGTGAATGATACACTCGTTATATAAAAGTACTAACAATCGTAGAATCTCAAATGGCCAATACTATGAAGCACATCAGGCAGTGAGGACAATTGCTGCTAGATATATCCGCTCTAAAAGCTACTCGGATGCGGTTGAAGTTCTGTTCACAACTGCAAAGCTGTTACTAGAATCGGATCAGCCAGGAAGTGCTAGCGATTTGACTTTATATCTCATTGATACTTTAAAGACGAGCCAGACTCCAATTGATTCGGCTCTGAGAGCCAAAGTCGCCCAATTGATCAGACTGTTCAAACCTGACGAACCTACATTGAGGGCTATTGCTCAGGAAGCTATTGGTTGGACAGTGGCAGTCCCACGTGCTGATGCTGACAGCGCGACCCGTGCTCATGGCGACCCCGAGCTACATCATGTACTTGGTACGGTGTTTGCGTCTGCAGATGAAGCGTACGAAGCAGAGAAGCACCTGTTACTAGGAACCAGCGAGTCTCCTAAAGTACTGGGAAATCTGTTATATGAATGGTACACTGAAGATGGTGCAAAAGAGAATGTCGGTATATACTTATCACGAGGAGTGTTTGGGTATTTGGCTCTTGAGAACATCCGTGATGCCGACAAGGTCTCCAGTGTGTTTATTGATCGATTACTAACCTCGGGTTCGTTGACCGAGACCGAATATGAAGAGTCTACCGCATACGACCGACCCATTTACATCTTCACGAAACCAGCATACTCGTTTCTCACATTCCTACAGCTTCTTATCACGACATGCCGGTCGAAAAATGCCGATATGTTCAACCGTCTAAAGTTACGCTACAAACCGGTTCTAGATCAGATCACCGCTTTGCACGAACTATTAGACAGAGTGGGGCTTGTATATTTCAACATTCAGCCTCCGAGAAATACAAACATGCTACAGAACCTCATGGGGGGTCTTTTTAATAATACTATGTAGTAATAACGATCAATCAATCACCTTTTGACTGACGACAGATCAATTGCTACCGCCAGTTCTTTGCGATTATGTTTGAGCATTTCTCTCTTGGCATCTTCATAATTCATCCAGGTTCTTTTTCGTTTATGGGTCTCTGGCCATTGATCTTCTAGCTTTTCGACTTGCATTTCGTAAAAGTGAAATTCGGTTCTCGGTGGCGCGGTCTCTGGTCCAGTCCATGTCTTTGGCGGCCTTGGATCTTCAATGATCCCAAGAGCACGAGTGATTTTACCAATAGCGCCTGCTTCTTCCCAAGTTTCTCTGATCGCTGTATCGGCATAATCATCTTCGTCTAATTCAATACCTCCTTTAGGAATGACCCAGCATTCAGGTCTTGCTTCTGAACTAACGACTAGAATCTGACTTTGATCGCTATTCAATACCACTGTACCAGCGACCATTCTAGCGCCAGTGCGATCAGAGTATTCTACCAGAGTTAGATGACCTCTTTATCTATCAGAAAAAAACGTACTCTGGTTTTCCCGCCCTTCACGAGCAATCATTGTTTTGTCTGCTGGCATTATGAGCACCGAGGAATTCATCAAATCACCAAGTCACTCACTAGCTTTAAATCAGTGGGTCCAAGTTACTGGCTCCAGGTCACGAGCATGCCGTTGTCTATTGGTGACACCGGACAGCCGCACGGTTACCAAACGAATGCTACAACTTTAACCAGTCAAATCCTCAAGACAAAAGCAGCAGTGAATGTTAGAGTTATATTATTTAGTATAATCCGAGGACATGGTACAAGAGTTTAATTGGAGTACAAGATGTTGATTTCACGCCGGAAACCACAATATGCTCTCGCAAGCCGCATACCCACCCATACTCGTAAAGTAAAACTTCTAATAGTCGTCAATATACCGGGATGACCTTTCTCTCACCCCTCTCCAGTCTCCCTTTAAATATAAGGCGTGACTTCAAACACTCTCATACATCTCCTACATACTCATTTCGTTGTACTGCTCATCTCATTCCTCCCCCTGTACATCCCTTATCATTCAATGCGGCTCGTTATCTTCTGAAAAAAATATTGGATATGCAGCTTAACCAAAAGATCTCAACGGCAAATCTTTTTCAGATCAAATCAATATCCATAGTAATCAAAAAAAAATGTTGAGGACTGTGTAAGTGAACCTTGAGAACTAGATATAGTCTCACTAGATATATATAAGGTGACTGCTAACTTTTGTATTTCCAGAAAACCCAAAAACGCTCGTGCTAAAAGAGCTCTTGATAGAAAGGAGCCCAAGCTTGTTGAGAATGTGAAGCAAGCACTATTTATTCCCGGGGCAAATTGTAACCAGGTGCTTCATGACGCCATGGTGGATTTGAGCTCCTTGAAAAAACCAGATGCCAAACGATTTCAAAAGAAAAACGACATTCGACCGTTTGAAGATGCTACTTCTCTAGAGTTTCTATCCAACAAAAACGATGCGTCGCTGCTAGTACTAGGAACCAGTAATAAGAAGAGACCCAACAACTTGACATTCATAAGAACGTTTAGCCATCAGATCTATGACATGATTGAGCTTCGCCTGGAATCATACAAGTTTTTGGCAGATTTCCGCAAGCAGACGTTCAGTGTGGGATTAAAACCCGTCATGACTTTCAATGGTCCTCTATTTGACAGCCATCCTACTTATAAGCATATCAAGTCATTATTTCTGGATTTTTTCCGAGGCCAGGTTCTTGAGTCTTTGGACGTGGCTGGTCTTCAGCATGTGATTTCCATTTCAGCCGCCGAGCTGGACGACAACAAGCCGCTGCCCGCTGTGCACTTTCGAGTGTACCTTATCAAGTCGTTCCGAAGCAGCTCTGGTCCGCGAATGCCCCGAATCGAGCTCGTCGAAATAGGTCCCAGATTCGATTTCCGTATTGGCCGTGTCCAGACTGCCGACCCAGAAGTAGAGAGAGAGGCCCTCAAGCGACCCCGACAGCTGGAGGCCAAGACGAAAAAGAACATTGAAACAGACACTCTTGGCGACAAGGTGGGTCGTATCCATGTTGGCAAGCAGGAGCTCGGCAAGCTGCAGACGAGAAAAATGAAGGGACTGAAGAAGAAGTTCGACCAGGACAAGCAGGACGAGTCCGACTTCAGCGACGACGGTGGCGAGCCCCAGGACGCCATGCTGGAACAGCTCCTTCACGAGGTTCCCAGCAAGAAGCAGAGAACAAAATAGTATACATTTTGATTGTCCCTTTTCCGCCTCCGGCGGCTGGGCGCTGCCCAGACCCGTTGCTCGCTTCGCTCGGGCGCACACCGTCGCTAGCAGGTCTCCGCGAAGCGGAGCTACGGGTCTGGGCAGCGCCCAGCCGCCGGAGGCACAGCACGGAGGCGTAGAGGCATATAGTCAGCATCAATTGGATCTTATGTTTCTGTTGTCTATTAGCCGGAGCAGGTTGCGCAGAAGCATGGCGATCGTGACCTTGCCGATAGACGGCACGTACAGCGAGGCGTGCTCCTTGACGTCGGGACTGAAGTTCCTCTCGCTCGAGAAGTTGATACAGACAACGCCGTATTTCGTGTGTTCCATAGGGAACTTGTAGTCTGGGCTGGGTACGCCTGTGATGATGACGTCCGACACCGCACTGGCCTCTTTCCAGTCCATGTCGACGTCGGCCACATGGTGCTTGATCTGCTTGATTCCCTCGCCACGAGTGAACTTCTGGACACCCGTGATGTCCACAGAGTATACAGTAGCTCCATCGTTTGCGAGCAGAGCAGCTAATGGACGGCCTACGATCTCGCTACGGTTGATAATGGTCACTGTCTTGCCATACAGCCGATTGCCATAGGGTAATACGGCGTTGTATACCGCCAGGTGCTCGAGAATCTTCACAATGGCCAGGGGCGTACAGGGAAGAATACTTTTCTGGGTCTTTTCCTTATCAAGGAATCGGATGTTGTGATACATATTGGAAATGTAGATATGACTTAGTCCTTCGACATCCTTTTCTGGTGATAACACCTGTTGTAGATACTGGTCCTGGCGACTGCCAAACACCGGGAAATACACCATGATCCCATCCACTTTGTCATCGTCATTAGCCTGCAGAATAGCCTCTTCAAGATCCTCCTTATCAACGGTTCTCAGTTCGTAGTGGAATCCAATCTCTTCCGACGTCTTCTGGGTCCATTCGGCATACTTGACAGCTGCAGGGTCCGCATTGGCCAGGAATCCGACCAAAGCAGGTTTTCGGTTCAGTTTCTGGAGCCCTTGGCCGAGTTCTTCAATAAAAGGCTTGGCCACGGTGCTAGCCAGAATTGTTTCTGATAAAAAGTGTTAATAATTTACTCGTCTTTTTGGTTCGCGGACGGCTTGGCTCTCACCGCTAAGCGAGCCTCCTTCTCCACCATATAACATACTGCACGAAGTAGCATTTGCTGATTTCGTAGCGCTACTCATGTTTTGTGGTTTGTCTTTGCTGGCCGTTTTGGATCCAGAATCTGGTTTCCAAGCTTATCGAGAGTGTAGATCAAAGACAATTTTTTATATGGGCATGTGCAAATCACGTGATGTCTACGGGCGCCAAGGAATTTTTGACCTGATACTGGCATCCTGTCAACATTTCAAGCAATTAAAAGTCGATATTCGGTAATAACGCTCTGAGATGAGTTATTTTTTGCCGTTTTTGAGTTTGAGTTAGCACATTTTGCCCTGAAATCACCCCTTATAAACGGCCTCAACTACATAATAACTGCCACTTTTTGATTCTGTAGATAGGGCATGCAGCAGGGGCAGAGATCAGGAAGATTCAAGCCAACTCGAGCACTCCGAAATAACGAACAAGTCGATAAAAACAGTAGGCTAACAAACAAAGATTGCATATCACCAAACTAAACTACTAATTGAAATGGTTTTACTCATCAAACTGATAGAGTGGACCCCTCCCCTGGGTGAACCCCCCGAGAGATTTTGTTCTTTATTAAATCATTATAAGTCACTATAAGGGGCTATTAGTATTGACTAATAATATTATTATTCATTATAAATCACTATAGGGCCGACAGGTCAGGTGATCGTTTGCAACCTTCGATCATCAGTTCATTGAGCAGGCAGAAGGTATGGCCAACTTTGGCTAGGGAACGATGCACATTGTGTGTAACAGCCTTGGGAAAACCTGATATCAGGGAAAACCCCAGTCCCATCGCCCCTTCGCTTCCGTTGGAGAAAAAGTGTCCCTAAGTGCGCTGGAGAGCGGCCGAAAGGGTGATTAAGCCTTTCTCGGTCGCTAAAGCGCGGCGGAGATCTCCTCCGTAAAAGCGTCGGAGGGCTCCCATCACAGGTTCCTGGTGGGGACATTCCAGAATGTGATGTTTAACAGACAGTATTGGGCTGCCACAGGGGCAGGAAGAACTTGGCGTTGTGCTCCCCCAGAGTCGGTTCTCCCCGAGTGAGACATGTCCAGAGCGGAGTTGCACCAGCATGCTCAGGACTCGTCGCGGACTGTGCTGTAGATATTTACCCAAAGGTAACTGGCCTATTATTTATGGTCTTTTTGAAATTTGATTATGTTTTCTTTTTGTTTTTGTTCTTTTATCTCTGGCATTTGTTTCTTTTTCTCTTTTGATCTTATCTTAACTTGGCATATCATTTATAGTCTATGTAGATCAATGTGATCGGCTACATATTATTGTTAAGGTCCGTAATGCATGCAGCTTTTGCTCAGAATGTCAATATTAATTCCTACCGTGCAATGTATCCCCGCATTCACGTGGCGAGCAAGGGTGGGCGTGCCAACCCGTATGAAAAGCTCCAGCTATGTTTGAGGGAAACCGGTTTTTTTTTGCCCACCTGATCAGGATAACCTTGTATTTTTTACGAGCAGTCTCCAATTCCTATTGGATGAATATAGCCATACATTCTTATCGCAGCTTATACTTCTTATTCTGATCTTATCTTCTTCTCTTTGGACTAGCACATTGTATACTTACAGTTTTCTAAGGTAGACTTCCCATATTTGATAAGATTGATTATTATGCTCAACGCTTATCTGCTTTTTAACTTAACTGAGAAGCAGACCGCGCGGAAGGAGGGTGGTTTTGAGCCAGCTGGCCAGAGAGACTATTTAAGAACACGTATCAGTTCACTTGACTTTGTTTTTCATTCATTTGGTTAAAAATGGCTGCAAAGACGAAATTGCATCGGAAGAAACGGAAAGGAAACAAGCCTAGAAAGTTAAGTGGGACTGCCAAATCAGAGGTTGAGGAGATACCTTCACAGGTTCCCGGAAGTGAGAGATACGAATACTTCCGACAATGGGGTGAACTGGAAGAGGCTCGTAGAAAGCTAATGATTGAAACTATCACTGACCAACGTAAAATTCATAGGGAGCTCTTACGGGAGAAGAATCATGTTTTTCATTGTGAAGTAACGTCTGACATAAGCATTGTTACTCGACTACTTGTTGCCGAAGACAGAATCAGAGGAGGGAAGGATTGGCATGGCAAGCCGTGGTCCAAGCGAGCGGCCAGAATGTATCTCTCGTTTCGATTAAAAGATATTTTCACTCCGCTTTGGCGCGTGCCCGGTCCCCTTTTCAGCTTTGGCAGTTTCGGAAATCGGTACACTTATAGCCAGTTAACTTATAGCAAGTTTTCGGAGGTCTATGTGTCTGAGTTCCAACAATGTTTTGCAGCTACTGGCGATGAGGCTTTCTCCAAGAAAGACTTCAAAGAGGAAGATTTTCCGCCATTTAGGATTCCGTACACCGAAGGTGGGTATCTCAGTCTAGTTATCAGGACCATATGCAACTGTATCGTGAATCCAATATTGGATCATGACCAATCGGACACCAGGTTTGAATTTGTTGTGGCAGAGTGTGAGGATGTCGGGACGCAATATTTCCACAAACCTTGTGACGGCAGTCAAGGCGTTGCGGTAGATAGTATTAATCTCATGAGTACAAAGGATTCAAAAGTAAAGATTCCATTGGTATTCATTATACACTACGCTTCGAGTTTTAATCTGATTGATGCCTTCAATGGACGGCACTGGTTTCTGGTTATGAATGAATTGAGGTCCTATCTACTGACTTTTAAAGTCAACAAGTTTATTATTTCGAATTACCTTGAGACGTTTTTTATTGAGTTTACCGATTACAAAGATGGTGCTCTTGATTTCAAATTTTATTTCGTACATGGGAGCTCGACAGACCCTTCGGTTAGGCTCTCAGCGGCTGCATTTCTGTTCCACAGCAGACAGACGTGTGAGGAAGAAATCGAGAAGCTCATTGCTAAAGTAAACGCCGAAAGCCGACCTTATTCAATTCTGCCTATACGGGAACACGAACAACTTGAAAATGATACTCACTCACCTCTGCTAATAGTTGACTATGGGAGACATATTCCTGAATGGAAGTGCCCTGAAATTCACAGTTTTCCTGGGCGAGAGCGATCAGAGAAACTAGCCAACATGTTTTTTCGTGAGAGAATATCCGAACTACAATTCATATCGCGCTATGAATGGCCAATCAACTATGCTGAATTATGCGAGCAGCCTAAGGTTATTTGTGAGTTATACCGAACTAGTCGCTCGAGAACGAGACGCATTGAAGTTGGTAATACCACTGTCGTTGAAAAGATATTTTTCCGTTCTCCCCCTAGCCGTTCATTTAATGACGAAAAGCATGCCTACGAATATTTGAAGAAAATACAGGGAAGCACAGTCGCACACTGTTACGGTAAAGTGACAAACCTTGAAGGTGAAGATGGCATCTGGATTGAAGACGTTGGTGACGATTATAAACCTCTGGGCGAATTTGTCAAAGCAGCGTATCCCATGGGCCATGAGTCGGTTTCAGAAGAGGAGGAGCTGGCCTATTTTAACTTGATTGATGATTTGCGTTACAACGTTAAGATGAGATATCTGCAGATGCATGAATGTGGTGTTGTCCACAATCCTGAGGGAAACTTATTTGATCACATTCTGGTGCGTAGTGTTGATGATATTGTAATCACTAATTTCGAGGCGCTCAATGATGACCGCTGGGCACTCATGGATTGGCTGAGACTACAAGCGGAATTCGCTGCATTAGATGTAAGAGATGTGAATGTTAGGACTGCCATCCCGCTACTCGAAGAGCTGGAACCAGATATGCTATGCAGAAGAAAGCAGGTATCTGACTCTCTTTTGCATTTTCTCAATTGAGCTGTTTCGGAGCGCTTCATTAGTTTGAGTTGCTTGTCAATCTGGGACAGATTATTGATGTCTTTGTGCGTTACTGCTCCTATCTCTCCGCTTTTAAAGATGACGACTTTTTGAGGTTCACGGTGAGGGAAGTCGGGCCTCATATAAGCGTTCAAACTGCCAGTTGTTGAATTCTGGGAAGAAAGTTGGAGAATTGTGGTTAACGGTTGAATTCCTGATATCAACTGCAGACAAGATAGCTTTCAGCTCTTACCACAAATTATGAATAGGGGATGGATCTCACTAATATTTCTAGTTTTATTTGTTCTTATTTTTTACTGTCGTTTACTGTCGTTTACTGTCGTTAACTTATAGTTGTTATATCAATATTATATTATATTATCATAGCTTTCAGCTCTTACCACAAATTATAAATAGGGGATGGATCTCACTAATATTTCTAGTTTTATTTGTTCTTATTCTTTACTGTCGTTTACTGTCGTTAACTTATATTTGTTATATCAATATTATATTATATTATCATACGTTGGATTCGTGAATGCACCTGGCTAAGCTAAGATACATATTACCCCTGGAAAGCCAGCCGTATCAGGGGTGCGTTTTTATACCTCCCAGTCACTCAGGTCGGCGACTGTGTCCACCGCCATTCTTGACAAGCGAACCTCGACACATCATCATATCCAACTATCATTGGCCCTTGCACCCTCCTGACTGCCCTCCTCAAAGAAGAATACATATATAATGAGTTGGAACGCTTCTTAACCCAGGAGAGTCAAAGACCCATCACTACAAATCTGTCGCAGCACTGGGTTGATCTCAAGTACAATCTCCGGCGTAAGTGCAAAAAGCCTGAAGCCAGACACATGGCCATGCTCAAAAACGACCCTGCTGCACGGGCAGCCTGGGAAACCAAAGGCCTTATGATCCGTGCCCGGTGTGTCCGACTCAAGCCGCTACTGACCAGAGCCAATCCCTTCGCGATCGAGTCCAAACTCTTCGGAAACAGTCCTTTATCTCAGGACTGAGAGAACCGCAAACGGACCAGCTCACCACCGCACCTAAAGCCAAAAGTGCAGTGGCCTCAACCTTCTACTCAGACCTCTACAAGCCCAAACAAATCAACGAGGCGCTAGCAGATCGAATCCTCCACCATATCCCTCAGAGCCAATGCCTCTCCTCTAGCGATGCTGAGGACTTGGAAACTCCCCTCACTCTGGAAGAGCTGGCAGAAGCCATGAGACGATGCAACCGACGGAAAAGCCCCGGCCCCGACGGTCTCCCAGTCGAGATATACTTGTACTTTTGGAGCTACCTCGGTAAATCTCTCCACAACGCCCTCCTGTACTCGCTTCAGCAGGGTCACCTCCACCAGGACCAAACGCTGTAATTAATTCACCTCATATGGAAGAAGGACCACTGCCATATCAAGAACTATCGCCCTACCTCCCTAATCTCATGGGGGATATGGAAAA
>JAJMIG010000033.1:0-88777 GCA_030583365.1 Sugiyamaella japonica
ACGCCGCAAAAACTACGGTTTTCCCTCTCAAGAGGTTTTCATCCGGGTTGGCACCTGCACCCTTACTCGTCTCGTGAATGCGGGGACACGTTGTATGGTAGGAACAAATATTGACCACTGGCAACACAAACAATCGACCACCACCAAATCATGTCACTGATCTTGTAGATTTAAATAGACAATAAATGATAAGTAGTAGAGGAAGGACACACGCCAGGTACATTGATCTCATCCCACTCCCAGTGAGCCCTGAGTCTTTGCCACCTAGTTGCTGGATTGCACCTAAAGCCTGTGTAGCCTTGGTTGCAACGGACGCGATATGGAGTTGAAAGTTGAGCTTGGTATCTTTATCAGCAAATATAAAAACACAATCCAGGGTTAGGTCATGGGTTTAGGGTAATACTGTACTCACCTGAGCACATAGAGAGATTTTTTCTTGACAAGAAAATGGGCGTATAGTCTAGTTGGTTATGGCGCTCGCTTAGCATGCGAGAGGTCTCCGGTTCAATTCCGGATTCGTCCAATTTTTTTTAATCTGTTTATGGATTAATTTCTAAATGCTTTTTCTTTTATAATACGAATTCACTCGCAAGACCACAGTCTGTTTAGCAAAAGAGTATACTATTAAATAGCTTTATTTACAACTCACCAGGAACAGGGAAAGTAAGAGCCCATTCAGTAACCTCGTTCTTCAGATCCTGCACTTCAGTCAGAGTCTCGGCAACCTGGCGGAATTCAGCGACCTTTTGCTTAATGCCTTTTGATGCGGCATCCTGCTTGATTGAAACAGCAATGTTAACGGCACGATCAATATACCCAGCAACTTTCTCAAAGTCCTCAGGTCCAAAGCCACGGGTAGTCATGGCAGGGGTTCCAACTCGAATACCACCAGGAACAAGAGCAGACTTATCTCCAGGAACGGTGTTTTTATTGGCAGCAATATTCACCAGTTCAAGAACAGTCTCTACTCTAGCACCGTCAATTTTACTAGGCTTGAGATCAATTAAAATGAGGTGATTGTCAGTACCATCAGAGACTAGTTTATAATTCAATTTCTGTAGAGCAGATGCAAACACTTTGGCATTGTCCACAACATTCTGCTGGTATTGTTTGAATTCCGGAGTAACCACTTGTCCTAGAGCCACAGCAAGAGCGGTGATTGTGTGATTGTGGGGGCCTCCTTGATGACCTGGAAATACAGAAAAGTTGATTTTGTTCTCCAAATCATATAAAGTTTGTTTGCCTTTCTTATCGGTGCTTCGAACTCCTTTTCGGAAGAAAATAATCGCTCCTCGGGGTCCTCGAAGTGACTTGTGTGAGGTGGTAGTAACAATATCAGCGTATTCAAATGGAGAAACGGCCACTCCTGCAGCAACCAATCCCGAGGTATGAGCCATATCAGCAAGCAAATAAGCACCTACCGAGTCGGCAATCTCTCGGAATCGTTTGTAGTCAATGTCTCTACTATACGCTGAAGCGCCGGCAACAATTATTTTCGGTCGGAATAACTCTGCAGTTTTCGCCAACATTTCATAATCAATCAATCCAGTCGACTCATCCAATCTATAAGGCATAGTCTGGAAATATTTAGAAATCATAGAGATTTTCTTTGTTGGAGTCTGATACCCATGACTTAAATGACCGCCATGAGGTAGATCCAGACCCATGATTCTATCGCCAACCTCAGCAACCGCCGAATAAGCGTACAGATTAGCTGGTGCACCCGATAACGCCTGGACATTGACACCCCATTTATCACTCGACAATCCAAATGCCTCGAGCGCCCTTTTCTGACACAGGCTCTCTCCCTGATCAATGAATTGGTTACCTCCATAATAACGGGCACCTGGGTACCCCTCGGAATACTTGTTCTGCATTTCTGATCCCAATACATCCATGACAGCCTTGGAAGTAAAATTCTCAGATGGAATCAACGTGATAGACTCTTTCTGACGACGTCTTTCTTTAGACACAATGGCAGCCACCTCCGGATCGACCTTTTCTACCGACTCTCCAAGGAGAGCTCTGGCAGAGAGAGAAGATGCCTGTCTGGAGTAGATTCGCGATCCGCGAGCAAGCGCTCTTAATGACAACATTTTCGATCCAACAAAAGTATAAAAAGGCACAATTCTTCAAACAAATAACACAGGCACCGCACCTAGTAAATGTACTTATAAGGGGTCCTTATATTTCTAAGTACTAGCCTGGATCGATATATTGTTTTACTCGGTGATAGAGTCACTAGGCTCACTCGGTGACGTACAGCCGTACGAGGTTGAAACCTGGCACCGAGTAAACGAACATCAAATGACGAGGCCAGCCAGACTACCCGGTTCCCTGAAACGGTGGCTTAGTTAGTTGATTCATTTATCAGTATCGATCCTCTTTAACTACGAGCAGATACCTGAAGCAAGTATCTATCTATCTATGGTTCTCAAGTTATTGGACCCTGTGCGGCTGCCCCATAACCGGCAGACCTAACCCACCAGCTTCTAAGAGGAACATGATTTTTCACTTCACCAAATTCATCTCATCTACCGCTATATAATCCACACATGTCGAAACAAGCGGCAAAAGATATCCTTGTCAAACTAATTGTCGGTGCTGGGCAGGCGTCGCCACAACCTCCAGTAGGCCCTGCTTTAGGATCCAAAGGTGTTAAGGCCATTGATTTCTGTAAAGATTTCAATGCCCGTACAGCTCATTTGAACCCAGGAACGCCTGTTCCTGCTATTATTACTGTCAGACCAGACCGAAGTTTTACATACGAGATCAAAAGTCCACCTACCTCATGGTTGCTATTGAAGGCTGCCGGACTTGACAAGGGTTCGCCTGAAGCAGGCAAGAAAACAGTGGCCAAGCTGTCTCTAAAACACATTTACGAAATTGCCAAAATCAAGAAAACTGTAAGTAATAATTAGTCTGTCAGGGGATTGCGGATTCTGGAATTAACACCCGATATAGGATGCTCGTCACGAAGGTCTGGAATTAGAAGCCATCGCAAAGAGCGTTATCAGTGTGGCCAAGTCTGCAGGCATTGAAGTTGTCCCCTGATATTCGTGCTACTATCATTATCATTATTATTATTATTATTATTCTCTTGTGCATAATTTTTTTTTTTTTGCCCACAGTTTGGTTTTGTTCATTGCATCGTCTGCCGGTCTCCACCCGCTCTCGTCAGGCAGTGGAGCTGCCGCCTCGCTTGACAATTTTAGCCAAGGTATTTTATAATGTAAAGTATGGTATTAGAGTTAATTTTATTACATACACCGGTCCTACATACATCGCCATGATCCAGGCTCCAGAGTACAGATCCTTATATACCGATGGTCAATTACCTTGGACGACAAATATTTAAATAGGATGTATTCTCGCACAGCACTGTTCTTGTGGATCTGTATAGGAAACAGACATAATGATAATCTCCATTGACAGTATACAAGCCGCTATTATAACACATCTCTCACATTACTATCATAACTTCTGGTTCTGATAAAACTGTTGGCAGAATTTTCGATTGTACTACTAAATTACAGAGTTCAATACTGTCTGAAAGATACCAATGTAGGCTTGGCCAACTTAAAGGTGGTGAATCAAGCAGTTACTCAGGGGGAAGTAGTTCAGATTCAGATTCAGGTTCCAGCTCAGGGGTAGCTCGTGCCGAATCAGGCTCAGATACTAATTCTAAATCGTCTCCTTCATCTACTTATAATACTTCAACTATATCGGTGGGAAGCCTTTATTATGGAAATCAACTTTCTACCCACTTATAAGTTTGATAATGGAACAGATATATATGATACTTTGGAAAGGCTAGAGTACCGTCTTGGACAGACCGAATTCTTAGCCGACCATCCCTCGCTCTAGCTCTCGCTGTTCACTGCCACGGGGCCCAAGGTCCCAGCTCTCCGCGAAGCGGAGCCACAGGTTTGGGCAGCGCCCAGCCGCCGGAGACAGTACTGCTGGCTACAAATTATACCAACCCTTGATTGTCATTGTTCACCAAACGTTTTCTCGTACTCGTCGAGCGGTGTTACTTACGACGTGAAATGTAAACCTCTGTTGCCAGTTGACTCAGATCACGTCAAGGTATTCAGCAAACGTAACACCACCGTACGTTGAACGGGACCAAAGGCTCATCGGCCACCGTTGATGCTCTGCTGATGACAAAGATATACAATTCAATAAATATGTCCGTTATCTATATAATGATAGTATGTGTCGGTATAATGAGTGTAAAAAACCCCGGCCCTACCACATTTTCTCGCTGGGCCTACGTTTCTTGTTCTTCTTTTCTAGCGATGCAATGTGTGCTTCATCAAATGCTACTATAGAGTGCGTATGGTCGTCAGTACATGTCATGAAATCTCCATTGTCGTCAATCGTACAGTAGCGAACGGTAGTCAGCCATTCGTCATTCCAACATTCATCGACATCGGCCCGCTTCTCGGGATCAATGGTCAACATCTTCATCATTAGAGGTCTGACTTCTTCGGGAAGGTTTTTCATGAGCTTTTCGGGTCCTGAAAGTGGTCTCGAGGGGGGCGGTGTTGACACAGCTTCCTGGGTGGTTATTATCATGCTATTGTTATTTTGATTATGGTTGCTGGCCAAAGGTGACGATGGTGGTACTGGAGTGCTGAACAGCTTGAATGAAGAATCACTCTGTTTGGGTGCCTTCCACGGAAACTTCCTCATCAACATACAGCAGAATACAATGGCTGCAGACCATATATCGGTGGGTCTAGGATCATACGTCATACTGGTAACCACCTCTGGAGCTAGATATGGATCTGAACCAACAACTCCTGTTGCCTCGTGAATCCTGCCACTCTCGCCAGGATATTTGAACACTGCTGCCGACCCAAAGTCGATGATCTTCACAATGCCCTGACTGTTAATCACGCAATTGTCAAGCTTGAGATCTCGGTGTGATAGCCCGCTGTCGTGCATATATTTAATGCCAGACATGAGCTGCTTGAAATCGCAGTATATTTCCTTGCGACTCATTTTGCCCGACATAACAATGGCAAACAAATCATATTCACAGTACTCCATAACTTGGTACACACGATCCGACTCGTGTACGATATCCACTGTTTCCACGATATTGGGATGTTTCAAGGTCAATCCAATGCAGTATTCTGCAGTAACTTTCTTGGAATATTCGCGATGCGTTTCATGAGACTGCTTTGCTCGAAACTCCTTGACTGCAAACATTCTACCATCCCTGGGTCTAGTGACAATACGCACACTGCCACCAGCTCCTTCACCTAATGATTTCCCTAATCTACCATATGTCTTTGATAACGATGTCCTTCTTGCATCCACACTACTACCGTATAAACCATTATAGGATTTTAGATTTGTAGTGGACTTGAAAGGCCGCGAATACGCCTTTCCATTTGCCTTAAGCGACCCTGACACAACTGGAGATGAACCAGAGGGAGGAGTTCCTGGCAGATATGAATCATCCTGGGTAGCGCTTGTAGCAGTTGAAGAGTATGATTCAGTGACATAGATTGAAGTCCCATTGATACCGCTTGGAGTGGTAGAATACATATCATTTCCCTGTTTCCAAGGCTTTTGGAAAAATCTCTTTAAATCGGTCATTGAACTGTTTGCAGTATGAGATGAGCTGACAGAGTCTGTTCTGGGTCTGGACTTACTGAACAAGCTCAATGAAGATGGAGATCGGCTTGGAGCGGTTGTAGGGATATTAACAATGAACCGGGGTTCGACTTGAGTATTAGTGGATCTTCTCGACCCGGCCCTTCTAGGAGTAGGGGAGCTTGGGAAAGGAATGCTGGAAGACGATGCGGAAACTGATTGGGGGCCCGTTGTGGCCACGGGGGTGCCCAAAACTGGACTGGGTGGTACATCTGTTGGCGATGTATCGATAGCCAGAGGAGTGCCAATGACGAATTTGGCATCGCCGCGATGGTCCGAAATGCTACTATCCTCTGAATGTACAGAAGACTGATATTTAGTAGAAGATGCCCGCGAAGTCCGTGACGAAGTATCTGTTTCGCCGTCTACAGAGCTGCTGCCGATAACAGGATCCGAGTGAGAGCCCAAATTGCCATTCAGTGAAATGTCCTTCAACCTATTAGACAAATCTGCTGACGACACCGACTTTTTGCTATCTGAGCCAAGCAGTCTCGACAGCCCCGATGTCGACGACGCCGATTTCCGTTGCACAGAAACCTTCTGATACGCCATGTTGTCGACGACTGATGGCAATGGAGGAGAAGACGATTGTGCCATGTTGAAGAAGTCAGTCTGTTTACGCAGCGGTATCAGACATGCGAGGGTGACCGACGTGATAATGAAGAGGATAATGATGAAGAAAGTATGTCCGAGTCTACGGCTCTGTGGCTCGCTTTCTCTATTAATTGGGGGTGTGGTTTCTTAGAGAAGCGTTAATCGTAGGGCCAAATGGAATATTTATATATAGAAATTCAACTTGTGCCACCGTTAGACGCTGGATGATTAACACGAGATCTATTACCAATCGACGTCACGTCAGTTATCCACAGACTGTCCTTTGTATATCGTTTTTCTCTAGTTGCTATCTGGAGACCGTGTGACAAAAAATCAAAATCAACCGCAATAAATATAGCTTCTCGTTGGTTCTATCCAAATATGCTATCTTCCGGTTGGAGGTATCATGAGATTTGTGCTTGTATTAGGCCGTAGGCGGATTATATTCTTAGATTTAGTACCTAGTGCTATTGTGATATACATCCCGGCTCTGTGCGGAACATTTTTAGGCAAGGGTTGATTGGCTCCGATAACGCTCTTTTGGCCATTTCCGTGCATACAACTGCAGCATGCCTGCTGCCAAACCCCTGCCCTTTCTCCGAGAGGAGGGGTGTCCCTTGGGTGGGGGTGCAAAAAGAGCAGCAGGAACCATGCTGCGAGATAGGGAGGAAAATGTACAGGTACAGGTGGTAAACGGTGGCTGACGATGGAATAGCTGACCATAGAGATAGAGCTGCAGTAGCGGTAACCATTAAGCTGAAGCTGCTGCGCATGAGATAACGTTAACAATGTGGTAGGTGGTTAGAGTTGTTGGCAGAGATAATGTATAGAGATACGCCGGACGCTACGGTGACGGATGCCCGTCCGTCAGTGTCTGCAGTAACCATACAAAATCTCTCGGACATTCTGGTAGTCACCCTACCCAGCAGACACAAAGTAACCATAATTCTTTCTGCTTTGAACTCATAGCCAGATATGATTACCGCCATTATCGCCTTTCAACTGCAATCTTAGCTGCAGGGAGTAAACCGCACTAGTGTCGGCTTAAACTGGAAACGATAAACGACCTAAAGTTTATCCGGTTCTCGAGTGCTTTCCGGTTTTCCACTGGTCAGTGGTTGAGCTCCCAGTGGTTGAGCCTGTTGTTGACAGGCTGACAATGAGTTGAGGCAATCATGACACAGATCTTCAGGCTGGCTGATGGCTATTAATATATGGCCCATGCGCCCGATATTCAGGTGTGCAATATACGACTATTAGGACTACTAGTAGCCTCGCTGCGCTTAGATACAGCTGCTAGACATATCTTCAATACTTCTTTACGTCATGTTTGCCCTGTTCACGTCATAAATCATGCTTATACCGAAAGTACCCCCTTATCACCAAATAACACCACTCAAACGTTGATAAAAGATAACCTAACACCTTCACTGTCCATATTCTGGCTATCCAGTTCTATCTATCTATCTATCTATCTATCTATCTGTTTAGTCGTTTACTTGTCACGCGTCCGTCGTTGTGCTTTTATCCATGTACAAATATTCAGACGTAGTTGACCGACTGATTAGCTTATTAGGCAACATCATAACAGATCGGCACCACACCTTCCGTAAACAGAGAGTGTAAATAACATACATACTAACAATCACTCCTTCTCCTATTATTGTTTATTATTGATCTGAAACTTGCAGTTGGCCCTATACGTTGCTCAGAAATGGTAAATTACTCCAGACCTTGAGTACGATGCTGAATCATGAATTAATCCCTACAACTCAATTTCAGACAACCACTGCAGTAAAAAACTCTTTCAGTTATAATCAAGCACAACAATTTATCCTTACAACAACTATTAGAACAAACGACTACTTAATGACCTGTGTTTCTGATGATTAGTATCGAACTACATCTGCCAACGATATCTTTGGTGGCCTTTACTGCCTTGCCGGTACCGACAGCACCTGCTGTGATATCTCTGATTCTATGTATATCTCATTATACAAAAGGTCTACAGATAATCTCTGGAATCACTAGCGGATTTCTGATCCTTCATGCCCTTTCATTGCTGTTCTGTGGATTGCTGCCAAAACGACCCAAGATCCTATCTCTGGATCTACTCTGTTTAACAGGCGTTCTATCAACCGGCTGTGTCTGGTTATGTAAACGTTTATTCAGTTCGTCATCCCTCGAAATATCAACAGAAGCCCTCCGCCTAGAGGCAGCGTTGCTAATCCTATGGGCCCTTACTCTGGTTATTTCAACCGCATACCTCACCATTGCAATAACCGAGACCCTCATCTCCATCAACCAATCTCACGAAAACATGTCATCACCATCCTCAAACCTGGATCTAGGATACAAGCCAACAATGTCGACACTAAACGACCGGCATATACAAGAAGCTGCCATTACAAACAGTACCTTCTTTTCGTCGCCGCCCACCAACTATGAAATGACTAGCCCCTCCCTAATGACCAACACCACCCCCACAATGATAACAGATGATCCAGATACTAATAACGATAACTTGAACATTCCCCAGTGTCCGCCTCCTTCAACAATGGCTACCACCAGCTTCAACTATACTCCTATTCAATACCTCCAATACCAACAGCAACAACAACAGCAACATCATATGACCATTCCTCCAAATGCCGACTCAGAAACTCTACACAGCACCGTCAGCTCGCTAGAAAACATTCCACATCCTTCATCTTCCATCAAACGGACTCTTAAAAAACATAAATCCTCAAACAGTTTTCTATCTTTTTTTTCATCTCCAGATATCGTCAACTCACCCAAACCGATGATTAAAGCCCATCACAAGAGTGATAGTTTGCTGAACAAATTACATCACCAAGTAAGAAGTTCTGTCACAACCTTCAAAAGTAGTAACAGTAACAATAATAACAACACTGCGCCCAAATATCTCTTCAACGGTAACCACCCTATAATTATGAACTCCAGTCCTGTCTTCCTGGACCACTTTGACCAGCAGAACAGCGCCGCTTTTGATGGCTGGGAAACAAACAGCCTAGGAATCAGAGAAAGAATAGAGTGGTCACTGAGTCATCTCGACAATAATGGTAGCATCGCACAGAGTAGAAGTGCTTCTGGTACATCCAAAATGACCACCAGTACATTTGCCACCAATTTCAATCACAAAATCAATAGTGCCGGGTTCACTAGAGATGCTCGCTCAATAATGGCTTATAAAGCCCTAAAGACTGGTAAACGAGTGCCCTCTGACCCTGGCAGTTGGCGAGCTAGAGGAGGTGACGACTCGCTGACTGATGACTATTCCAGTCCTGGTATAGGTTCTCCTTCAGAACCTCTTGCCCAATACGACCGAGAAAGATTAAGTAATCTCAGCTGTTGACCAGGTCAATTAAATACCATATAATGACATTTTTATGAAAACATTTAAAACTCTGTATCAAAATGTGTATGACTGATGACTGATGATGACCTTCGTTCCCCTGAGACATTTCCCATGCAGGGCCCACAGGGGTCCACCATTGTCTGCAAGCTTGGATCCACGTGCGGCTGACTCGCTTCTGAAAATATTCTGAATGCTCGACATTTATACTGGAAAATGATTTTAACCACTGGTCAACCAAGAATACTATTGTGCCTCCAACCAACCCAAAAATTATAATGGAGACAGAAGATTTATTTGATGTGTTCACCGAAGATGGTACCGTTCAGGCAGACGAAATCGATAAATTAAAAGCCAATGCTGGTGCTGCTTCTGCTACCAACTCTAAGAGACCACTAAGCCCCAGCAGCGAAGAAGACGAGGCAGACACGACAAATGGCAAGACAAACAGTAAAAGCTCACACGATCAAAAAGAAAAACAGTCCAAAAAAGAAGCAAGAAAGAAATCAAAATTAAGCAACTCTGATGTCAATCCAGTCGTAACAGATTCGTTTGAAACCGAGGCTCAGCGTGAGGTCACGGCTTCTGCTGGTTTGCAACAAGCCCCAGAGCAAGATGGACAAGTCGTTCTGTCTCATCAGGTTCGACATCAAGTGGCATTACCGCCAAACTACAATTATATTCCTATTTCTCAACACAAATCGGAGAATCCTGCTCGAGTTTATCCATTTACCCTCGATCCTTTCCAAGCGGTATCAATTGCTTCCATAGAACGTGGTGAATCTGTGTTAGTTTCTGCTCATACTTCTGCCGGTAAGACTGTTGTCGCCGAATATGCTATTGCACAAAGTTTACGAGCTAAGCAAAGAGTCATTTATACGTCTCCTATTAAGGCCCTGAGTAATCAGAAATATCGAGAATTACTTGCTGAGTTTGGTGATGTTGGCTTGATGACAGGTGACGTAACCATAAATCCCGAAGCTAGTTGCTTGGTAATGACGACTGAAATTCTACGGTCCATGTTGTACCGTGGTTCGGAAATCATGAGAGAAGTGGCTTGGGTCATTTTCGATGAGATCCACTATATGCGAGACAAAGAACGAGGTGTTGTTTGGGAGGAGACTATTATTCTGTTGCCAGATAATGTACGCTATGTCTTTTTATCTGCTACTATTCCGAATGCTATGCAGTTTGCGGAATGGATTTGTAAGACTCACCAACAGCCATGTCACGTTGTTTATACAAATTTCAGACCCACTCCTTTACAACATTACTTGTTCCCTGCTGGAGGGTCTGGCATTCATCTTGTAGTGGACGAGAAATCGGTGTTTAGAGAAGAAAACTTTCAAAAGGCCATGGGCTCACTTGGTGATAAAATGGGCGATGACCCCAATTCAATCGACTCCAAGGGTAAAAAGGGCCAGACTTTCAAAGGTGGCAAAAAGGATTTACCGGATATTTATAAAATCATCAAGGTCATTATGATGAAAAATTATAATCCAGTTATTGTCTTCAGTTTTAGTAAGAGAGAATGTGAAGGATTAGCAAAGAAGATGAGTAAGCTGGACTTCAACACTGAAGATGAACATGATATGATTTCCAAAGTATTTAATAATGCCATTGGTCAGTTATCGGAAGCTGACCAAGAGTTACCACAGATTAAACATTTATTACCATTGTTGAAACGAGGAATTGGTATCCATCATTCAGGACTGCTGCCCATTCTGAAAGAGGTCATTGAGATTCTCTTCCAGGAAGGTCTTATAAAAGTGCTATTTGCTACAGAAACCTTTTCGATTGGCTTGAATATGCCTGCCAAAACTGTAGTATTTACCAATGTGCGTAAATGGGATGGAAGAGAATTCCGATGGATTTCTGGCGGTGAATATATTCAGATGAGTGGGCGAGCTGGTCGTCGTGGTCTTGATGACCGTGGTATTGTAATATTAATGATTGATGAGCAGATGGAACCTGCAGTTGCAAAGGGAATGGTCAAGGGCGAAGCTGATCGTCTAGATTCAGCATTCCACTTGAGTTATAATATGATTCTTAATCTGTTGAGAGTTGAGGGGGTTTCTCCAGAGTTTATGCTTGAGAGATGTTTCTATCAGTTTCAAAACGGTGCACAAGTCCCTGCTTTGGAAGAAGAACTAAGAACAATGAATGATAAACTATCATCGATTAGCATTGAAGATGAAGAGGCAGTCCGGGAATACTATGATATTCGTAATCAGCTGGATACATACAATGATGATGTAAGACACGTCATTACATATCCGAGTCATTGCCTTAACTTCCTTCAATCCGGACGTCTTGTTTATGTCAAGGTGAAAAAATCTGGACCTGCTGACAAGGACAAGCCAGCCTTGGATTTCGGCTGGGGATCCATAGTCTCGTTTAGTAAGCGTAAGCCACCATCAGGTAAAAGAGGTAATGATGTTAAGTTTACGGATCACGAATCGTATATTGTTGATGTTCTACTCTGGGTTGCTGCCACTTCTCCTATTCATCTTATTCGTAAGGGAGAACCTCAAATTGTTGAAGGTATTCGACCTCCAGTGGGAGATGAACCAGGGCGAGCAGAAATTATTCCCATTACTTTGAACTCGATATTCCAGTTTGCCAACCTTCGAACTTATTTACCCAAAGATTTGACTGCAGTTCAACAACGAAATACGGTACGAAAGAACATTGAAGAGATCAGCCGGAGATTTCCCGACGGCATTCCGTTATTAGACCCTATTGAAAATATGAAGATCAAAGACGACTCGTTCTTAAGATTGATAAGAAAGGTGGAGGTTCTGGAGTCCAAGTTGGCTACTAATCCACTATATGGCTCGTCTCGTTTACAAGAGCTGTACAATCAGTATGCCGAAAAGGCTAGCATTCAGAAAAACATCAAAAAGCTAGAGGGCGCTCTAACTGAAGCCAAAGCGATTATGCAGTTAGACGAACTGAAGTGCCGTAAGCGTGTTTTGAGACGACTTGGATTCACGTCGATTTCCGACATTGTCGAACTCAAAGGTCGAGTTGCCTGTGAGATCAGTTCTGGCGATGAACTGCTGCTTACGGAGCTGATTTTCAACGGTACTTTTAGCGATCTGACCCCTGAACAATGCGCTGCTTTGCTGAGTTGTTTTGTTTTTGATGAAAAAACGAACGAGCAGCCATCGCTACGTCCTGAATTGAAAGAGCCTTTGCAGGCTTTACAGACAATGGCAAAGCAGATAGCCAAGGTATCGAAAGAAAGCAAACTTGAAATAGTTGAGGATGACTATGTACAAAAGTTCAAATTCGAACTCATGGATGTTGTTTATCAGTGGTCCAAGGGAGCGACCTTTGCACAGATTTGTAAAATGACTGACGTTTATGAAGGCAGTTTGATTCGAATGTTCCGACGTCTTGAAGAACTCATTCGACAGATGATAATGGCAGCTAAAACAATTGGTAATGAAGCTCTTGAAGAGAAAATGGACAAGTCTCTGACATTGATTAAGAGGGACCTTGTGTCCGCTGCTTCTCTTTATTTGTAATATGTATATATATATACTACGTTTAGTTTAATCTATTGGCTATGGAGTAAAGTGGTCACGACCAAACATAGTTTGGAGCAGCATCTATATTTTCTTTGACTTCTTTTTGGTCTTGGCCTCGCCGTTCAGCATGCCATCTCGCCTGGTTTTCGTACTATCGGTACCCCCAGGAGTACTTGTTTCAGTTTGGTGCTTTTTCTTTTCATTCTCCACTCTGGTCTTGACGGAATTTTTCACATTGCCCAATACATCCTCGGCTAGGGGTTTTTCATTTTCTGTCCTCTTTCTCGCTATGACGGATGCCTTTTCAGTTTCCAAAACAATCTTTTCTGTAATTTCATACAAATCCTTCTGCAGCTCGGGGCTGGAAATTTCTCTTCTTGGAGGGGCCTGGCGAACTCTACACTCGGAAATATAGGTAGTCTCTATCGTGTCCTTGATTTCAGGACTCATGGCTGCAAATAAAACAGATTGGCTTCCATCAATGCTTGTCTTAAGGAAAAACCACCACAACGGCCATAACAAAATATACATCAAAAGTCCCCACAGCGAGCCCATTGACACAAATCTCTTATATGATGGCGACCTCATCATACCGGGATCCACAATAGACACATGCACATTGTTGGGTGCTTTATCAGCACGTTCAAAAGTATTTAACCGACGTTGAAACTCATATCCAAACAATGTTAATGCTAATTTCGAAGCACCGATGATTTTCCAAGGCCTATATGTAGGATAGCCCCTTGTAGCGAATTCCAAGTCACCAATATTGAAATCGGCCATAACTCCGGATATACAAGACGTCAGAATGACTCGTACATCTCTATCTGGCGGTTGGGCTCGTAGTGCAGGGGATAACAACGTCAATAAATGATAATGACCCATATAATTAACTTGTAGATGGAGCTCTATTCCATCTTGCGAAGCTGCTCGTGGTACCGAAGGAGGTAACGCGACCCCAGCACAACAGATTATCATATCTAGACGTCTGGGTGGACTATTGTTGATCCATTTTGTTGCAAATTTTCGAATTGAATAGAAATCTCCTAAATCAGCTTCTTCTGCATAAATTAATGGCGAGCCCACTGAATCGCGAAGATCATTGACATAATTCAAAGTCCATTCATCCTTCATTGTCTTTACAAGTAGGATAACCTGCGCTCCTCTTTCGGCAATGTCTTTCACGACAGCAGCTCCTAGTCCCGACGTACCTCCAGTTACAAGAACAACTCTGCCATGAAGATCTCGTTCCCAAGTATTTCTCGCACCAGCGAAATATTTTTTAGCAAGAGCCGCTACTACTAGTGGAGGGCCATATCTTTTGATTTCACTGTAGTAAGGGATTGAGCCAGTGCCTTCTGTGAATACAGTTCCTAAAAAGTTAATAGGCATGTTGAATGGTAGAACTGACCACAGGCAATTGAACGATACAAGTGTTGACCAAAAAAAATTCTCCCAAATTCCTTTGCCACAAACTCCACCGCTATTTTCACCAGATGGATTATGTTCAATATAATTGTTTCCATGCATATTATATATTCCGACAGACTGCGCCGTGCCAGGAACACCGAAAAATTATTGCATCTCCAAGAATAATTTATTGAACCGTTTAGATCCAACTACTTCTCTCCGTTAAGTCACTCGCTTAGGTTGGTAAGAATGGAGGAAATTCTAATATATGGGTCGGAACAGCCAGTTGGCGCAAACAACAAGCTCTCTGCTGGTTCGGGAACAGGGATCATAGACCTCATTATTACTGCTTGTGATCTCCATTCAGGGTCTCATATTGGTTCATTCAAGCAGTCGTCATCTCCTAGAAATGGCATTGTGGCAACTAAATCTCATATTATTGCTGCTCAGGCTCAGAAATCTTTGATCCATGTCTATTCGTATTTGAAAGAAGGTGTGGATCAGAAAATAGTGGTACCTGAAAAGTTACAGTGTATTGCTGTGTCTCCTTGTGGTACTTGGTTAGTTGGCGGTGGGGAGACTGGTAGACTGTTAATATGGGAATTAAAATCTGGGCAGCTTGTATTTGCTCGCGAAACTCATTATCAGGCAATCACATGCTTACAGTTTTCCAAAGATAGCGCATATCTATTCTCAGCATCAACCGATTCCAGAGTATTTGGCTGGTCAATGTTGGAAATTGCCAGCAACAGCTCTTTACAAAATGAAATCCAGCCTACAGTCTCTTGGTCAGATCATTCATTACCCGTGACCAGTCTCTGTGTAGGCTGTGGGTTGTCTAATGAAGCATATGTCTTCACCGGTTCGTTAGATGCCACAATTAGATGTTGGAGTATTAACAACAAAGAGCTATTAACTACGTTTGTTCTGGATGACAAGGTAACTGCCATGGTTGTCGACCCGCTTGAAAGATTCATCTATGCTGGATTAGCAAATGGATCGATTGTTGCAGTTCCACTATACGATATCAGTCAAGGTAGTGGATACTTGGAAGCTATAGGGGGTGCCAAGAGAATTGTCACAGTACAATCCACCACTCCTTCTTCATCATCTATGACATTTGTATTAAGCCAGCATCCCAGCTCGATATCTGCATTGGCGCTATCTTTTGATGCCACGGTCCTTATTTCTGGTGATACCTCTGGACAGACCTACTCCTGGGATCTCACAAGTCGACAGGTCATCCGTAAGCTAAAACCTCATAGGGGCCCTATTAGTGCTATTCAGACTATAGCATTAAGCAAGTCCGAGCCCATTATTCCTTCTCAAGCCAAAATAAGAACCGCAAAAGGCGGTGTTGGAGCCATCTCTGTTCAGGGACCCGATCCCATTCCTCAATTAAAACGTGTGCTAGAGCCAGCTGAGCAAAAAACTCACGACGTTTGGATCAGGATTCCTGAAACGCCCTCTAATGTTATCGGGTCAAACGATATCGCTTATAACACGCAGAGGGATGTGCAGCAGGCCAGACTGCACACTGGACATATCTTTGACAAGGGGTCTGAAAGTGGCCTTCAAGCACGAGTTGAACAACTCGAATCAGATCTCAACGACCTTTACAAAAACTATTCAACCCTTCAGACTATGCATGAGGATTTATGGTCCCTTCATGTCCAAAAGAGTCTATCGTAGAAATCCTCCATCCCTTAGTATGCCTGCATTTTCCAAACATTCTAATAACTATTTATGCATTTTTTATATATATGATCTGTACATCAAGCTTCTACGAAGCAGTTTCATCTGCCACTGCTGCTTGAGGCTCTCGCTCTCTAACACCGTGAACAATCTCTCGATACTTTGACCGTATGGGCTCATTCCAGACACCCAGGCTCTGTGGGTTAGTTTTGACAAGATTTTCAAACACTTCTATTCTATACGAAATCGTATCCGGGTCTCGTACGTCGTCTTTCCAAAGAAGTGCATCCATCACTCTTGGCCAGCTAAGAAGTTCACTAGTACCCCAAGGCGTTAAAGTCAGAGCAACCAAGAGAACCAGCAGTTCTATATATGGAAGATCGGCTATTTTTGCTGAAACAGACAAAGCACCAGTTCCACTAGTCAGTGTTCTAAAAGAAGGCTCATATCTAACCAGGTTGCGCAGAATTCGCACACAATTAGCTTTAAGTGGGACACAACTTAATGTTTCCGGTAAAAACTCAAGAACATATCGGGGACTTAGAAGCGACAAAAACATTATTGTCGATTCTTTGTTGAAATTCACGAAATCTGGTTCAAGGTACTGGGTGAGTCTATACTTTAAATCCAATTCTCGAAACACTGCTAAATTCGTGGAAGAAAGAACACCAAAAAAGGTGAATATTTCATTTGTTAAAAACGACTCCATAACCGGATCGTCTTTCAGCTTTGAATACAACACAGCAACTCTTTCAATCTGAGGTGCTATTGAATTTATCAGCGTTGATGGGTGCGGTCTACTAATAATATCCCTATAGAATTGAATCTTGTTGAGCACTAGAAGCACATCATTGTCTTTATCAATGCTATCTGGTGGGAAGGCAATCAGATCTCCTGGTATATACGGACCTGGAGGTGACCTATCATACTGTAATACTTCAGTGATTAAATTCATCAGTCTTGCCTGTAAGATTGAATCTCCATGATACAATTTCGTCTGAAGAATAGTTAGACAGTCGCCACTAAACAATCTACGACGAATTAGATCCCCAGATGACGCTAGTGCACATAATGCCTTGTGAACCGAGTAGATGACATCAGACTCGTTCTGCCGACTTGCTAATAAGGTCACCAGGACATGAATTATCGGGGTATTGGCAAGGATATCTGGGGGATCAGCCTTGGTGATTTGATTGATGCAGGCAATTTGAAGATGAGGAACTCCAGATTTAAGACCCTCTATGAGATCCGTCTGAGAGATGAACTTAGTGACTTCATTGTATGGCTTGTGAGATAGAATAGTAGATAATAGCGACACCACGATATCATAGTCGACTCCCTCAATAGGTGTTTTCAGTAAACTGACCAGCAATGGTAATAAAGATACAAGAATTTTATTATTGCCATTGGTAGCATCTTCAACCAGTATCGAATTGTCAAGACTCAGCTTAGTGTCTGCCTTTTGAAGAATTGAACTGTCAAACGATTTTTCTCCAGATAACACTGCCTGCAGATGCGTCTCAGTCTGCTGAATAATTGGATCAATTGGAATACTAGACATATTTGTTGATAGAGTTGATACGGAAAGAAAGTGGCAAAACAAATGAAATAGGTGGGTGATACACAGATTATAAATGCTCATCGTTGTGCACGGCTGAATTGGAAAATAGATAATGGAGCCAAATGATGTCAGATAAATTGGTCGATGTCATGCTCTTATAATTATCATTATGACCACTTGACTGCTAGATAATAAACAGCCTGGCTTAGGTGTTGCTCATACCTGTGCAAGTTAATTGGTCTCTTGGGTTCGGGTAAACAAGGCCGTTGATCCGACCTCGATCAGTATGAAGAGAAGCACGATGAAGAGAAACTCTGGCTTTTCGTAGCATGTGAGCTGCAGGGTTGCTTTGGTGTTAATGGCAAATAGTTTGTTAGGCGTAAAATAAGATTTACTTCCACCTTTAGTTGACAGTATTGTAGTTTCTTTATCCAACCACAAGTAAACCGAAGTGAACCTCATATGTCTGATACCAGCACGCGATATCTCGCTATTTCATAGCCATCTTGTCTCTTTTAACGTTTCAGAATATCAGAAAATCAAAAGTATACACCACATGAATAACATATATATTTACAAATGGGCAAGGGTAATTACCCTGGTTTGACTATATCAGGGGTAGTCCGACCTTCGACAGGCAGACTTTATTTATAGGAAACTTTGACGAAAGGCTTTGGTATGGAATATTCAGTTGAACAACAACCCTTTGGTATGATAATTATTCATTTGCAACCGATTACCCACACGAGTGTGCAGCGGAAGTCGCTGGCATCGACACATGGGCTTCAGAGCCAAATCACGCGCGGCTAGGCTACCCGGCATTGCAGCGCGCGTCAATCAATTAATGACAGCCGTTTCGCGTTTCACGAATCGCGAAATAGCGACGCGGGGATTTATGACTTTTAGCTCCATCATCTTGTTCTGGCATATAACTGATTGAAACAGCACTCAAAATGCATATCAAACAGGTATGTGGCTGTGATAACCGTGAAATAATAGCATCTAACGTTTTTTTTCTCCTGTTTGACAGATTAAAATCCAGGGGTTTCGCACTTACAAGGCAGAGACAGAGGCCGAAGCATTGAGTGCTCATCATAATGTGGTTGTGGGCAGAAATGGATCTGGCAAGAGTAACTTTTTTGAGGGTATGTCATATGTAACGTGTTTTAAAAGTTGACAGAACTAACGTATTCTAGCAATTCAATTTGTCCTAGGAGACAAACACAGGCATCTAGGATCGCGTGAAGAGAGACAGAAGCTTCTTCATCAGGGTCCTGGCCGTCCAATAATGAGTGCGTTTGTGGAGATCACTCTTGATAATAGTGATAGAAGATTTACTTCTATTGATACTAGCGAGGTTAAGATTCGAAGAACAGTGGGTGTAAAGAAAGACGAATATTCAGTGAACAATAAAAGTGTTACTCGTCCCGAGTTTCTGAATTTACTTGAAAGTGCAGGGTTTTCCCAAGCCAATCCTTACTACATTGTTCCTCAGGGAAGAATCACTGCACTTACAAATGCCTCGAAATATGAACGACTCAAGGTTTTAAAAGACGTTGCAGGCACTGAGGTTTATGATAGGAAAAAAGAAGAATCAACAAAGATTTTGGAAGATACTGAAAGAAATAGAGAAAAAATTAGAGAAACCTTGGTCCAGATCAATCAGAGATTGGAAGAGCTCAAGGAGGAAAAGGAGGAACTGATTGCTTATCAAAAGTCAGAAACAGAAAAGCGCAGTCTGGATCACGTTGTCTATAGTCGGGAGTTGGAGATGATCAATAAGAGTATTGAAAAGTTACAGAATGATAGTACCGGCAGTCGTGAGGCAGTGGCAGAAGAAACTGAGCTATTCGCTCAGTTGGAAGACTACCTCAAGAACGAACAGGAGAATGTGGCCCAAATCGACGAAGAGATTCAGATTCTGCAAAAGGAAAGGGCCGAGTTGGAAGAGGATCTGGGTGAGACGATTACCATGCATGCCAAAGTTGAAATGAAGCTGTCTGAAATTGAAGAGAATAAAGTTCAGATTGCACAGCGTCAGCATGAACGTCAACAGGAGGTTGATGAGTTAACTCAAGCGATTGCTGATAAAGAGGCCGAACTTCAACGGATTATACCTGAATTTGAAGAGCGAAAAACTGCCGAACAGAGGCTTCGAGCGCATGCAGATCTGCTGGAAGGACGACGTAATCGACTGGAATTGAAACGAGGACAGAATTCCAAATTCCTATCTAAAGCTGAGCGCGACAATTGGCTAACAAATGAAATTTCTGATGTTGAGTCTGCCATATCAGATCGAACTAGTGCGGTTAATGAACTGGAATCTGAAATCTCTGACTTACAGAAACGCTCGGACGATGCGTCAGAAGCGGTTATTTCATGTCGTCGTGAGCTCGACTCTGCGAGTGACGGCCACATTAAATCCCGTCACGAAGAGGCGGCAGCTTCTCTAGAGAAAGACCGACTGATTGATGAACGTAAAGGTCTTTGGCGGGAAGAGAGTAGACTTGAAATCGCTCTGGATAATACTAAGCAGAAGCTTGAGAAAGCGCAGCAACGTCTATCTGGAATAATGAATAGAGATACGTATCTTGGTATCAAAGCAGTTGAACAGATAGCAAGTGAGCTTAATATTCCTGGCTACTATGGCAAGCTGTCTGATGTTATCAATGTGCCTAATGACTTCAAACTAGCGGTGGAGAGAACTGCGGGAATGAGTCTGTTCCATATTATTGTTGACACTGACGAGACGGCCACAATTCTGGTTGATGAATTGTCTCGTCGCAAGGCAGGGCGTGTGACATTTATGCCTTTGAATCGACTTCAACCTCCAAATTACGTCTATCCCGAGTCCAGTGACACGACTCCACTTATATCCAGAATCAGGTATGATGCAATATTTGCCCCGGCTGTTAAACAGACGTTTGGTAATATGCTTGTATGTGCAACCTTGGAGATCTGTAATCAGTACATGCACTCGCATCGATTGAACACCATCACTATTGAAGGGGATCGGGTTGATTCCAAGGGTGTAATGACTGGTGGTTATCATAATCCTAAAAACTCCAGAATCGACGCATTGAAAGGAGTTGAAACAGCTCAACAGGAATTCAACAAATTGACGAGTGAACTACTGACTATCAAGAATGATATCACTATCAAAGATCAACAGATCACACAAGCAATTAACAAAATTGCCAAAACTTCAAATGAAAATACTCAAATTCATAACAAGGCCCGAGAGTTTGAAGAAACAATTCGATCTTTAGTCGCCGAACAGTCGCGACTAAAGGCTTTGCTTGTTTCCAAAAAAGAGGATCTTGTGGAAAGAAAGGCTAATTTGAAGGCATTGGCTGATCAGCGCTCCTCATATATTGACGACTTGAATAGCCCGTTCAATAATAACCTCTCTAATAACGAGATTGAGGAACTACATAGGATCGGCAATGAGATACGCGAGGTTAAGCGCAGTTATCAGCAGGCTGTTAAGGAGAGAATATTAGTTGGTGAAACTCGATCCTTGATTGAATCTGATCTGCAAGGTAATCTGTACGTTCGACGAGATCAAATCAAGACCAATAAAATTGAGTTCTTAGAAGACGACACTGATAGTAGTGAAGCAGTTTCAAGAGAGGTTCAAGCCCAAGTTGAAAAATTATCCAAAGAAAAGACGCGGATCGAGGACAAACTGAATGGTACAGAACATAAACTGGAAGAAGCTATCAAGCAGAGAACGTCTCATCTGTCTGAAATAGAGAAAACTGAACAGGAACAGACCCAACTTGCACAGCATATTGAACAGCTTCAGAAAGATGCTGATAAGGAGGTATCTAAAAAGGCACGCCTACAGTCCCGTAAAGATGTTCTTCACACCAAGATCCGAGCTTTAGGCACGCTTCCAGAGTCTGTTAATGAATTTGTTAATATGGACTCAAATGATATTCTTGAAAGACAGCAAGAAGTCAACGAAGAGCTAAGAAAGTATGTCCATGTTAATAAACGCGCCGCTGAGCAATATCGAGATTCGCTTGATAAGCAAACGCACCTGATAGTTCGAGAAAAAGAGCTTTCGGAAGCATTGACATCAATCCAAGACCTCATTCAAACTCTTGACCGCCGTAAAGATGAAGCAATCAATCGTACATTCAAGCAGGTAGATATGGCGTTCGCAGAGATCTTCCAGAAGCTTGTTCCGGATGGTATTGGACGACTAGTCATTCAGACAAAACCTCATGCTGATAGTCAGCAGATCGACTATGTTGGTATTGACATTGACGTCTCTTTTAATAGCCGTAACAATGAACAGCAAGCGGTCAGTCAGCTTTCAGGGGGACAGAAATCACTATGCGCTCTAACGCTTATCTTTGCAATTCAGAAATGTGATCCTGCGCCCTTTTATTTATTTGATGAGATTGATGCCAATCTAGATACTCAATATCGAACAGCGGTAGCGCAGATTCTCAAAGAGCAGTCAAGAGACGCTCAATATATCTGTACTACCTTCAGGCCTGAAATGATCACAGTAGCCGATAAGTTTTATGGAGTTGTCTATAAAGATAAAATGTCAACCATTGCACCTATCAGTGCAAGCGATGCAATGTCTTTCATTGAAAGCGCAGCCCAGTAGAATTAGAATAGAAGATAAAACATATTATTTAATAAATGACAAAAGTTGATATTGACCGCGACAAAAAAAGCCAGGAATAGACCCCGACAACAAAAAAAGCAGTCAATAATGCAGATAAATAAAACCAAAATTGGGAAACACAAAAACAATTACAAAAACACGAAAGGAAAAAAAAAAAAAAAGGTCCTAAGCGGGCGATGAAACAACAGAGTTGTCACCGTCGTAGGATATGCCAAATTGATTCAACAAATTCTTAGCAGCGATCTCGCCACTGCCAAAAGCTCCGTGAACACATCCATTACCCAGCATGGAACAGTGCTCACCTGCAAATTGGATTCGAGAGTCATGATTCTGATCCAAAAAGTCCATAAACAAACCAGGCTCATCACCAACCTTCATGGCACTATAGGTACCATATCCGGCGTATTTGTCCTTGGTCCACTGGGTGATTTCCAAACTCACAAGATTAGGGAGATCCTTATAAGGTTCAGTTCGAATGACTTTGAACAACGGCTCAAAGAACTGATAGATTTCAGCATCACTCATTGCTTCCAAATCTCTAGTCAGAGGGTCAGCAGTCTGAATGCACAACTCTTTAATGCCACCAGCAACAACATATAAGTTGTTAATGACAAAGGCATTGTTGAGAACTGGGTGCTCGTTGTTGAGCATGTCGTCAGGAGCGGGATAAAACACAATCTGATCTCGCTCCTTGGGCCAGAATACATCGTCGAACTCAAAAAAAACCTTTCCAAGAGCTCCATATGAGTATTTGTCAAGAGCGTCTTCAAATGACTGGGGCATTGGCGGATTAAACGAAATCATCCTGTTTTTCAAAACACCCAAGGGAGCAGTGACAATTACAGCATCAGCATCGAAACGGAAAGACTGGCCATTTTGAATGGCGCTAACAGTGACCTTTGTATCATCTTCAGTATTGATATCCTGAACTTCCACACCAGTAAGAATTTGCTTGTCTCTCAACAAGGGTTTGGAATAATAGTTTACAATGGTATCGTAGCCACCAGTAACGTACAGATTACGTTCCTGTACATAATATGAAAGATGCTTGGAAGACGCCACATCCGAATTAATGGCTATCCATAGCTCGACTTCACGAAGAGCTTGAGGAGCCCATCTTCTCTCTTCTTTACTCAGCAGCTCATGGCTTTCCACATATTCATGAATGAACTCCTGAGCAGAACGGTCAGGATATTCGGGATTGGTTGAATATACCCATTCAGCATAATCGACCCATTCTTCGCAGACTTTTTTGGCTTTAAACTGAGAAGAAGCAGGACCCCATGGGGTATAATAAAGAGGAGCACCGTCGTCATAGTAATAGTTGATTCCCAGTTTGGAGATCAAGCTAACCAGCTTATTCTGCACAGTTTCGTGCATCCAGGCAGCTCCAATTTCACGAGGAGCTTTACCAGGTCTTCTACTGGTGAACATGCGGCCACCAATTCGGTCATGTCGAGCCTCAAGCAAAACAACGTCGACTCCATGACGCTTCAACACGGACGCGGCGCGCAAACCAGAGATACCAGCACCAACGATTATGACGCGATTAGGAGCCGGACCAGCATTTAAGGACAAGGAAGATAACGAACTGGCAGCAGTATCGCACAGTTCGTCAATGGAGGGGGAGTATTCAATATTATTACGGTGGTGGTAAGAAATAAACGAAGAGCCCGACGAGGACGAAGAGACCGAATACGACCGTTTGGTTGTATCGTTCTTGTTTGGAACACCCATTGGCTGAGTAGGGGTAGGTTCCTCGGTCAGAAAATCCTGCTGCTGCTCAGTTCGCTTTATCCTGGTACTGCTAGCACCACCACCGCTACTACTACCATCAGTTGTATCGTCGTCACCACCACTAGATGATTCCATCATGTCACCCATTGTAAAGGAGGTTACAGAGGAGAAAGATAGTTGTCTCTGGTTCTTGGAAGAAATTGTGGGCAGTCGGTTTCGTAAACTCGTTCAAAGAAAGCTATGATACACTGTAAGCTTTCTGGTATTTAATCTAGATTAGGTATCTCGATATTACAGTTCTGCCTGGGGATTACGCGGAACTATATATCCGAAGCGAGTGGCACAGCTGCAACGCTAGGATATGGAGCTTGGAGATCGAAAACTTTTCTAGTGTTTATGCGGTTGTTTCGGGGGAGGCAATGCATTCGTATTCGGCTTATCTGGTTATTATATTTATTTTATATAAAGGGACGTTATGAAAGGATATTGACAATATCGGTTCGAGAATAACGGTTCACAAATAACAGTTTTATATCTAATCCTTTTGTAAACTATTTTCGAGGTTTTTTCTAATATCTAATTTCTTTCTACTGTTTTTCTTGTCATCTTTTTTTAGTTTTTCTTTTAGTTTTTCTGATAAGCCATGTCCATCTGTTTTCATGTGGCCGTTAATAATTATCATTCCTAGCCAACCATCTCATGGTTCACGCGTAACTAATAGTCTTGCCGCGTAACTAATAGTCTCGTGAAGGTTTTTTTCCAGTGTAACTAATAGTCTGGGGTAACTAATAGTCTTGATGGTCATAGCTCTGCCCGCCTGGAATGGTGCCGCGCCAGATCGTTTTTACCGCCAATAGAGGGGAAAGGCATTCTCGACTATTTGAGGTCTGTTAGCCGGTCGGGCTCTGCCACGGCCTGAAGCTCGTCTTCGTTGTAGTCTTTCACCGCCAACGTCTGATACAGAAAATGAGCAGTTCAACCGGGTAATTAAGGCGTTCTGCGACTGGCCTCTTTGGCTCGAAACCTGGCGCGCCCGCCCGCTTCCCCGGCATGCGACCTCAGCTCTCATTAGCAAAGCGCTCACTCGCTACCCCTTTTGACAGTCCTTTCGTTTACGAGAATTTTAACCGCCCGAGTAGGGACCCCCCGCTTTCTCCGTGCATACAAATTGTTCTATGCTGGAGACCGATAGACCGTTTATCCAAACCTGTTAGTGATAAGCTATCTCGCATCACTATCATACCGCTTAACTGGGCTAAGCTGTAAGCAGCCACCGCCAGTAATCGGTATCCCACGATATCAGGAAGATCATCGCATACGTATGTCAAGTATATATATCAGCAAAGAATACACAAAACCAGAAAAGACTGATCCTGAACCTCACAAACATATAGATCTGGCGTGCCTTGCTGGTTTCTGCGCTCTTACAGATGAATATTTTCACATCTAACAGAACTTAGTCATCTTCCCTAACCGTTTACCCGTGGACATTTTTCTTTACTTACTTTACGTATCTGAGTTCTCATTCTGGTGAATCCTTTTTATTGGTTTTCTTATCAGTGCTGCATGAAGAGATTCAATCCCTCTTCGTCTTTATTCAGATTAGTCCCAACCTGGTGAACCGTCCCTGAAAATTTCAAAGATAACGACGCTTCCAACTGTAATTTTTGACTAGTTTAGGAGCCATACCGCAACCCTGGAAAGAATCTGAGATCTATCATCAGGATCTCATAAAGATCTTTTCAAATTTTTTTCCTTCCTGTCCTTGACTGGATCTGACTTACTACTACATCTTGTCAGGCATAGGTATAGATCATGGTGGCTCCCACGCGCTCTTTGTCGCCAGATGATTATCTGCCTGGCACTGAGTATATGTTTGCCGATGATGAAAATCATATTCTTAACTCCGATGGATCACGTCCGAAAACCACAAAAGATAATAAGATCTTGCTACCACAGCCAACCCAGTCTCCAAATGATCCTTTGAATTGGAGTATGAAAAGAAAATGTTGGCATATGATTCTGGTGTGTTTGGTTACTGGCTTCACTGCTGCAACATCAAACGATGCTGGAGCGACCCAGACAGATTTGAATGCTAATTTGGGCATTAGTTGGGGCTCGTTCAATACTGGAGCAGGTGTTTTGTTTATAGGCATTGGATGGTTTACACTTCTCTTATCACCTACTTCCTTCTTATACGGCCGGCGTATTGCCTACCTTGTATGTATATTAGTTGGGTTGGCAGGTGCTGCTTGGTTTGCCAACATCAAATCGACTAGAGATGCCATTTGGAGTCAGCTTTTCGTGGGTGCTTCTGAATCAGTGGCAGAGGCACAGGTTCAGCTGTCCTTGTGTGATATATTTTTCCAACATCAATTGCCTGGTGCCTTGGGTCTTTATATTTTGTCCACTTCTATTGGTACCTATTTGGGTCCTTTGATTGCAGGTTATATTTCAGATAATGTTGGTTGGCAATGGGTAGGCTATTGTGCTGTTATTATTTCTGGATTTGTTTTCGTGGTGTTATTTTTTGGACTCGAAGAAACCTATTTCGATAGAAATATGTACCAAGTCCAGCATTTGGAGGCTGGTAATATCTCGAAAGCCAATTCCGTGGATGGCGATGTCAAGCGTGAACAAGAACAAATATCGGCAGCGGCCGCTGCTGCTGGTGTGGCCGATGGTGTAGCTGAAGTCGAGGCGGACCGCGAAATGAAGTCTGCCTTCGGTACTACCACTACTACTGCTGCTATTGATGATCGAGCTTCAGCCGAGGTTACTGCTATGAGGGACGGATCCGATGATGTTCCCAAATCTTATTGGCAAAGAATAGCTGTCATCACCCCTGCTGATAATCTCAAGGGTCTTGGATTCAAGCAGTATTTCCAGAGAATGTGGCTGACTCTTCGAGTGTTTTCTTTTCCTCCAGTAATTTACTCGGGGCTTATCTGGGGGTTCCAGGATGCTTGGTTGACATTCTATCTCACTACTGAGGATGATGACTGGTCGTCGCCTCCTTATAATTACGGAGATCCAGGCGTTGCCATTATGAATGTGCCTACGCTGATCGGGGCTCTGTTTGGCTGTTTCTACGCGGGATTCTTGTCTGATTATTTTGTTGATTGGATGGCTAAACGTAATCATGGTGTCAAAGAAGCTGAACATCGTCTATGGCTTATGTTTTTGGTTGTACTCTTGAATCCTCTTGGTCTATTCATTTTTGGTATCGGCACTGCAAAGGAATGGTCTTGGCCAATAGTTTATATCTTTGGTCTGTTCCCTATTGGTTTTGCATGGGGTAGTTGTGGTGATTTATCCATGTCCTACCTTGCCGAAGCGTATCCAGAAATGGTGCTGGAAGGTATGGTTGGTGTTTCGGTCGTCAACAATTCAATCGGTATGATCTTCTCCTTTTGCTGTAATCTGTGGCTTAATGTCGGTGATTTAAAAGGTTACATTGCAGTCGGAGTTGTGGATTTTGTTGTTTTGATGCTGACAGTGCCAATGATCTATTATGGTAAGAGCTGTCGTCAATTTACAAAGGGAATGTACTTTAGATTTATTGACGAGCGTGATCGATTGAAATAGTTGTTGGTCAGTCTCCGCCAAGCGCCAGGGTTGTTTGTATGTTGCATTTGTTTCCCGTGTGTACTTTTAGTTTGCAATAATTAATGTTTTGTTAAATAAAACTAGAGGAATTATAATTACCGGAATAGCAACCAAGAACGGGCGTAAAAAAAAAAATCGTCATGAGCAGGATTTGAACCTACGCGCTGAAACAGCATTTGATGCCCTGAACTTTACCAAGCTGTTAAGCTTTGGGAGTATTCAAGTCAAACTCCTTAACCACTCGGACATCATGACGTGCTTCCCGCTCGACCACAGGGCTCGATAGCGCAGATTTTCACGCATCAATTCCCAAAAGCAATAATAATAAGCCGTCCTATGTGCGGCTTGGATTCTCTTTTTTGTTAAAAATAACAGACACTATCAGTTAGCTTATATGTTCCACATTCTAATCAAACAATACATATAAGTAGACAAATAAAAGTGATATAAGAGTCGTTTTTTTCAGAAAAGGTCGCCAGGCATCTTGTTGAAGTCTGGAATAAATCGCACGGTGAATCTTACCCTTAATAGACATATTAGAAGATTCTGGTGCCTAGCTGTGCATGCTGGATTTTGTTTTAGATATGTCAGAAACGACTGTCTGTTTATTTTCTGAAAAGTGATGAGATTGATCGAATCAAAGAAGACGTGCGGCTTGGATATAGAAGTGCGGCTGGAAATTAAAGCTTCATTCTATTTACGTACGACATTTATATATCAACCATATATAATCACCAGCAAACGTGTATCCATGAGAAAGTCCAGGCTCTAAACCAGTTTTATTCTGAAACAATCCGATTATCGTAGCTCGGCTGGTCCACCAAGATGGTGGTTGAAACATGGGAGCCCACGCTAACTTATGACAACCAAACGGTCAAGAATACTCCTCTATATGAAGATTTCATTTCGCCTATAAAACCAAATGTTTCATACCACTTTAATGAAGAAGTATCGCGATTTCATTTTGGTGCGAGGCATCCTATGAAACCATTTCGGTTGATGCTCACAGACCATTTGGTTCTGGCATATGGGTTACATGAACGAATGGATCTATACAGACCAAGAAGAGCAACCAAGGATGAGATATTGTCTTTCCACGCTGACGAATATGTGGATTTCTTACAGAGAGTGACACCGGACAATGTCAAGGAGTTCACAGACGTGTTTTCTAAATTCAATATAGGTGACGACTGTCCGATTTTCGACGGCATGTACGATTATTCCTCGATATATGCCGGCGCTTCTTTAGATGCTTCACGCAAGTTAATCAGTGGACAGAGTGACATCGCCATCAACTGGTCAGGCGGTTTACATCATGCAAAGAAATTTGAAGCTTCTGGGTTCTGTTATGTTAATGACATTGTACTCAGCGTTCTTAATCTGTTGCGGTATCATGCTCGGGTCCTATACATAGATATCGACGTGCATCATGGAGACGGCGTACAGGAAGCCTTTTATACCTCGGACAGAGTTATGACTCTTTCATTACATAAATATAATGGAGAGTATTTCCCTGGTACTGGAAATTACGATGAGATTGGCGCTGGTAATGGCAAGCATTACTCGCTGAATGTTCCTTTACAAGATGGGATTGATGACGAATCCTATATCAGATTATTCAAATCTATACTGGAGCCTGTACTGACGGCGTTTCAACCGGGAGCGATAGTTTTACAATGTGGAGCTGATTCACTAGGATGCGATCGGCTGGGATGCTTTAATCTAAATACAAAGGCCCATGGCGAATGCGTACGATTCACCCGATCGTTTGGTATCCCATTAATGGTTCTCGGGGGAGGTGGATATACACCGAGAAACGTATCACGATTATGGGCCTATGAGACGTCGATTTGCCTTGATGTTGATTTAGATTCAAGATTGCCTCAGAGTTTACCGTTGATCAAATACTTTGCTCCAGATTATAATCTACATCCTAATCTATCTGGCAAATTGGAAAACAAAAACACTCGAAAGTACCTCGAGTCTGTTAAAATCCAGGTTCTTGAACAGCTTCGATTTCTGAACGGCGCTCCATCAGTTCAGATGCAAGTCATCCCTCCAGATCTCGAGGGCCATGATAATGAGACAGACAAGGCTGCAGCTGATGAACTGAGTGATGAAAATAAGGACAGGATGGATGTCAAACTGACTATGAAGGAAGATGCTCGAGCAGGTGAATATTCGACCAGACTATAGGTACCATTATCTGGAGCGTCTTCCAGTGCGTCTCATTTTGTACAACGGATACACCAGGAACAAATGTGGGACATGTGAGCATTTAAGGTTCCACTGGCGGTTGTGGCCCGATGCTGTCGCTGACCCATGGATCGCTCTCCGTGAGTTCTTCCGACCTGTCCACGCGACTACTGTACTCTACATAGCCATACTAATATTGTCAGTCAGTCCCACTTAATTAAGTTAATGCTGTACTAATAATATCAGTGTTAGCCAGGATTCACATGTAAGCGGATGGAACCGTTAGTGACGCCGGTGCCTCTTCAGGTACACGCCGACGCGGTTAGATTGGAAACGGTTATATTTCCCGATTATAACCAGTTTATCGAAGAGTATCAAGTGGGGGTAGAACCGCCGCCGTGCAGAGAAGATGATCCGTCAATTATGAGCCGAACCGTAGAAGCAGCAGTGGCGGATAAATAGGCTACGGAGGAGTGTGCAGAAGAAACCAGCAAGAAATCGCAATCTTGAAAGGAATTAAAACTACCTCGCCAAATTGTATACAATTAATTCTATCAGCTGTTACGCTTACGTTTCTCTGTTCTGTGCTACATTTGAGACAGTTATTTCAGTGCTTGTGCCATACGAGGGTTCCAGACGCGGTTGAACGGGTGGTTCGGGCGCCAGAGCTGCACGCTCCAGATAAAGCATTGACATCTAACAGGCCAACAGAAGCCTTACCAGCCCGGGGAGTACCAGCCCGGGCGGTCTGTCCCACCGAGGTCGGAATTATTAGGGATGATAACTACATCATTTGCAGCACTTTAGGGAACTAACCTTACCCACCAAGGAGAAAAAACAGTGATTGAGGGGTAAATTCACCCAGAAGGAAATGAAAAAATACTAGTAGCCGCATATAAGTTAATAGTTTTGAGCGGAGAGCGCAGGGAGCAGCAGTAGAAGTAGTAGTAGTAGTAGTAGTAGAAGTAATAGTAGTAGTAGCATCGCGAAACTACTACCTCGATCGAATCAAATTATCGAGCTTATTTGGACTCACTTTCATCATAGCCTGGGAAATTGACATTAAACCGGGTCGGCAGTTTTGTAGCAGCTGCTAGGATATTATTTTCACAGGTTTTTTGGCAAAGGCAGCTGAAATATAGACCAGCGACTCACAATAGAAAAGATAGAGAGGGATATAATATAGAAAAAACAACAACTGTATACACGAGGAAATCTTTCGAAAGTAAGTGACAGACGAGTTAGGTAATCAGTTGTATTGAATCACTAACCTCAGATAGATGTCTGAATCACCAGGAGCCCAGTCGTCTCGAAAAACGTTTGAAAAATATGCATCCATCGTGGAAAATGGCCAACGGTATCTTTCACCGAGTGACTTTCTCAACGCCATTGCACCTGCCAACGAGGACTACCACAAGATTCACCGCAACTCGTATGAGGTGTTATTCCAAGTAGCAGATCGGTCCAAGGCCGGTAAGGTTTCATGGAATGACTGGATCGCGTTTGAAAGTCTGCTTGATAAGCCCGACGCAGAGTACGAGATTGCGTTCCGGCTGTTTGACAAGGATGGTACTGGCGATGTTGATTTTAACGAGTTTGTTGAACAGTACAATACTCACCGGTCTGCCGACGCGCTGCCTTTCAACTGGAACTCCAGTTGGGCCAACTTGTATTTGGGAGACAAGTCCAAACGTCACACCTTGTCGTATTCCATGTTCTCACAAATGCTCAGCGGATTACTTGGTGAACGTGTAAGACAAGCATTCCAATATTATGACAAGAACCACACTGGTTATATTATGCCGGAACAATTCCAGGAAATCATCACCAAGACTGCCTCGCACAAGCTGTCGGATCATTTATTAGCGTCCTTGCATACCCTGTGCAATCTGTCTAATTCGTCCAAGGTGTCATATTCCACTGTGCGAGCATTTCTCAATGTCGTGAGACATGTGGATCTCGTAGACGTGATTGCTGAGCGTGCCACTGCTCGATCCAAAGATGGAACCATTACCAGACAGGATTTCATGGACGAGGCGGCTCGGTCTACCAAGTTCTCCATCTTTACACCTCTCGAAATCGAGATTTTGTTTCATTTCACTTCTCTTAATAACAAGACTGGAAGACTGTCCATTGATGATTTCCGCCGTATGTTTGACCCTTCGTGGCAGGACGTGTATTCTCGTTATCAGCGGGCAGAAAAGATCAAGGTAGACGCGGCCAAGAACGCCCTGCGTGATCCGTCGTCGTTTCTTCATGAAGTGTTTGAATCCGCCTATAATTTCGCTTTAGGCTCCGTGGCAGGTGCGTTTGGTGCTACCGTGGTGTACCCTATTGACTTGGTGAAGACACGTATGCAGAACCAGCGGACCTCTCAACCTGGTCAACAACTACTCTACAAAAACTCGCTCGATTGTTTCAAGAAAGTTGTCACTCGCGAAGGTGTACGGGGCTTGTACTCTGGCTTGGGCCCTCAATTGGTGGGAGTCGCGCCTGAAAAGGCCATTAAACTCACTGTCAACGATCTTGTACGTGGAAAGTTCACTGATTCGGACGGAACTCTGCCATTATGGGCAGAGATAGTGGCCGGTGGGTCTGCCGGTGGATGTCAGGTCATCTTCACCAACCCGTTGGAAATTGTCAAGATCCGACTCCAGATCCAGGGTGAGGTTGCGAAGACCGTCGAGGGCGCGCCCCGACGTTCGGCCATCTGGATCGTACGCCATCTCGGGTTGGTGGGTCTATATAAAGGAGCCACTGCTTGTTTATTGCGTGACGTTCCTTTCTCGGCCATTTATTTCCCGGCATATGCCCATATCAAAAAGGACTATTTCGGCGAGGGCCCTAAGAAGCAGTGCACTATTGCCCAATTGCTGATTTCGGGCGCTGTGGCCGGTATTCCTGCCGCATACCTGACCACTCCCAGTGATGTGATCAAGACACGTCTCCAAGTCGAGTCGAGAAAAGGCCAAACCTCGTATCACGGCCTACGTCATGCTGCCGCCACCATCTGGAAAGAAGAAGGTTTCAAGGCCTTTTTCAAAGGTGGTCCAGCACGGATCCTAAGATCGTCGCCCCAGTTCGGTTGTACTCTGGCCGCCTATGAGTTTCTTCATAGACTGTTTCCTCTCCCTGGCCATGAGAAAACAGAGGCTGGCCATTCGGTGCCATCTGCTGCCCGCACTTTCGAGACCCCTGTCAAACAGCTTCGCAGCAGAAACGCCCTTAAAATCCTTCTAGACATCGACGAGAACTTCGGCAAACCTGGTGTCCTCACTGCCGACCGTGCTAAGTTAATCCCGGGGTTAAAATAGACTCTTTTTTGCTTTATATCTTGTGCCCCAAGGGACTGCCTCCGGCGGCTGGGCTCTGCCCAGACCCGTGGCTCGCTTCGCTCGTTGCGGGGTGTTTGGGCGTGGACGCGATGCCTGATCTGCCGTGGAATCACCGCGAGCAGTGATTCGTACTCTCGTGGGCTGCCCAGGCTCGACCCCAGACGTTCTCCCTCTTCAGAATGCCATTGTGCCTGCGCTCCTGCTTCTCTGCCTGGCCTAGCTTGACTACTCCCAACACCTCGTTAAGCCAGCCTGAAACCACCGCCCGAGCTCACCGTTCTATCGCCGTTCAACAGGCCATCGGCCTCTTTGGCTGCCCAACTCTATCTAAAGGTCCCGCTTGCTTTAAGCTCTAGCTCAGCATTTTAGCCTTGAGCCCACCGTTGCCTCGCTGCACGACTGCTCTCCCTCCCCGCCGCGCTACCTTCCGCCGGCATGGGCCGCTTCTTACGCCTCCCGGCTTGACCTTCGGGCTCTCTGCCCGCGGCTTCCAGGCCTCTGTGCCTTCTGGCCTGACTTGCACGCCCGTGCGTGTCTGGCTTGCTTTACTTACATATCGTGCAGCCCGGCTCATCCTTACGTAGTTGTGAGCTAACTATCAAACTAGCAGCGAACAGTGAGTGAGATTCATTCTTACTTTTCTTCACCAGAGCCAGCACCAACCTGCTAACCATTCACCACCACCTCCACCACCACCACCACCACCACTACCACAGAATCATCACCGGCAACTGATTGAGACCGACTCTAGTGGGCCTCGTGTTATTTCGTGAATTGGTTCCGTGGGCTGCTTTCAACAAAATCACTTTTTGCTCTATTATTTGACCCGTTCTTCTCCAGCATTGGACAGGGTTCATATATCGGGTCTCTTTCATTTGTAGCAGCAGTTCGCAGCGCAATACATACTCGTCCAACGCTAAATAGAGACGATGGATTACTCAATGGAAATCGTGAGTACTCACTGCTTGTGTCGACCACTCAAAAACACAGTTACTAACAGTTTATGCTTCTAGGACGACAATGATGGAACCAATTCCATTATGGATGACGACTCTCCCACCGATTCACCAGCAATAACGTCGGTAGACGTAGCAGAGGCCCCTGAAGTACCGTCGCCCGATCAGCCGGTATTGGCCACCGATGGTAAGTGAGCTCGCGTGATCTACCCAGAATCCATTATTGTACCCGACAACTAACTGAGTGCTGTAGTCGAGGCAATGAAGGCAAGAATCTTTCCAAATATTGAAGAGGAGGCAGAGGCAGATTTCCACTCGACGTGGCGTATCGAAGACTGGAAGGGCCTTCCTAGCCGTGTCAATGGACCCAGTTTCGAGTCCAATGGGTTTTCGTTTAGGATTCTACTGTTTCCAGAGGGCAATAGAGCCGACTCTGTATCAGTATATTTGGAGGCTGCTCCTGTAACTACAAAGACAACAGACTCTACTACCGGCAGTCAGAACCAAGCCGAGATCCAAGCTCAAGCAGTGGCGGCTCAGTCTCAGGAAAATGAAGCCGGTGGAGACAGTACGCTTCCACCGACCGACCAAGATCAAGATCAAAAGGCGGGCGTTGTAGAGGAATCCACTGATGAAGATAACGACTGGAGTTTGTGTGCCCAATTTGGTCTAGTAATGTGGAATCCTCAAGACCCCTCAGTTTGTCATATCATGTTTGCACAGCATCGTTATAACCCCGACGAAGGCGACTGGGGTTTTACAAAGTTTTATGAACTTCGTAAGCTATTTGCTCGTAATAGTGATCACGCTCATGCACTTATAGAAAACAACAAGGTCAACATCACTGCCTATGTACGCATCATTAAGGACCCCACCGGCGTGTTATGGCACAACTTCTATAAATACAACTCGAAAAAGGAGACTGGCTATGTGGGCTTGAAGAACCAAGGCGCCACCTGTTATCTAAACTCGCTCTTGCAATCACTATATTTCACAAAGGTGTTTCGAAGAGCTGTATATAAAATCCCCACCCAGGAAGATAACCCCACGTCAGTTCCTGCTGCTCTTCAGCGATTATTCTATTTATTAAGCACTTCAGATGCTCCGGTGGGAACTTTGCAGCTAACGAAATCGTTTGGTTGGGACTCTGCTGATGCTTTTACTCAACATGACGTGCAAGAACTCAATCGAGTGTTGATGGATAAATTGGAAGGCAAAATGAAAGGTACTGAAGTAGAGGGCGCGTTAAACAACATCTTCGTGGCGCAAATGAAAAGTTACGTCAAATGCGTCAATGTGGATTTCGAATCTTCGCGTACTGAAGACTATTGGGACATTCAACTCAATGTGAAAGGAATGAAGGACATTGAAGAGTCGTTCAAGGATTATATTCAAACCGAAATGCTTGATGGCGAAAACCAATACCAAGCTACCGGATACGGACTTCAGGATGCTACAAAAGGCGTTGTATTCCAATCGTTTCCTCCCGTGCTACATTTGCAACTCAAACGATACGAATATGATTTCAACCGTGATATGGAAGTGAAGATTAATGACCGTTATGAGTTTCCTATAGAGGTAGATCTCAGCCCTTATTTGGAGGAAGGCTCCGACATGAGCGAACCCTGGATCTATACTCTACATGGTGTATTGGTACATAGCGGCGATTTGAATGCTGGACACTATTATGCTTTACTGAAACCCGAAAAAGACGGATCCTGGTATAAGTTCGACGATGATCGCGTCACTAAAGCAACTATCAAGGAGGTATTGGAAGAGAATTTTGGCGGTGAAGCATTACCCCCTCAACAACCACCTGCTATCAATCAGCCTCAACGTAATAGATTAAATTATAAGCGTCATTCTAGTGCTTATATGTTGGTTTATTTACGCAAGTCACGGCTCGACGAGATCTTACCAGTTGACCAGGATATTATTCCTCAGCATATTCCGAAACGATTGGAGTTAGAGGCTGCAGAAGAGACTGCTCGTCGCAAGGAGCGTGAAGAACAACACTTTTATATGCCTGTTCGAGTCATGTCTAAAAACCAATTTGTAAACTATCAGGGATTTGATATTGGTAATTGGGACGTCCGTGATACTAATAGCACTAGTGCTGCGTCGGCCACCGACAATTCTAGACCTGTGCTTTTTAAAATTTTGAAGACTACTTTGGTGTCTGAGTTTTTGGATCAGTTGGCTAAAGCAAATGGCCTTGGAGATATTTCCAGATTGCAATTATGGCTATTGGTTAATCGACAAAACAAGACTTTTAGACTCGACCGAGTAGTTCTTCCGGAAGAGTACGGTATTACAATGGACCAGCTTCGTGACACGTCGATTTCGAATTTCACTGATTTCAGGTTCTGGCTCGAGATTCTTCCCACTCCATCGCCGTCTTTGGAGTTGGCCAATGAGAATCAACAGGTTGGGTCCAATACAACCACCACTACTACCAACGTGCAGACAACGGCCACCGAACAAAACACTAGGCCAATTCTAATTTTCCTGAAATATTTCGACAAGAAGAATCAGACCTTGAAAGGCGTTGGTACTATTCGAGTGCACCCTTATGACAAGGTGCTTAGTGCTATCAAGTATATCAATCAATATATGGGATGGGAGCCTGGCACAAGACTAAGCCTGGTTGAAGAAATCAAGCCAGAGATGATTGATGGCATTCGGGTAAAGGCCACTTTTAATGAATGCGAGATATCCGATGGAGATATTATCTGCTTTGAAAAGGATGACGACCACGCACCAGATAATGGATATACGACTTCGAGCCAATTTTACGACTTCTTATTGTACCGATCATTGTTTTGTTTCAGAAAGCGGTCTGCTCATGCTGAGGACGTTAGCAATGGCAATAATAATAACATTGTCATTAACGGAGACGATGCCGACGAGCGCAGTTCCACGCCCGAAGGATCTTTTGAACTATGGATCAATCGCAAGGACTCATATGATCAGCTGGCTGCCAAAGTAGGGGCCTACCTTGGTGTAGACCCTACACATTTGCAGTTCTTCACTGTTCATGTGAACGGGAACGAGCGGGGTCCCGTTAAAAGGGTCAATGGAACTTTACAACAGTTGTTGATTCCCACATATGCCAATCAGCATGTCCCTGTGCCTGTATTATACGAAGTTCTCGATATGAGTCTGGCCGAATTAGAACGCAAGAGATTGGTCACCATTACGTGGCTGACTGACGGATTGTCTCAAGAACATAAGCATGATATTCTAGTGCCCAAGACGGCCAACACTACCATGCAGGATGTTTTGGCTGTGTTAAAAGAACGGGTCAACATTCCCGATGAAGTGATGCCCCGGATCAAGACTTGGGGCTCGATTGGCGGTCGCGTGCATCGTATCTATAGTCCAGAGTACCCTATTTTGTCCATCAGCGACGAAGTCCAGATCCATGCCACAGTGGCTCCTCGCGAAGAATATGAGTATCTGCAGTCGCCCACACATTCGGACAAACAGCGGTTGATTTACGTAGTGCACTTTCAAAAGGACCCTACTCGGACTCATAGCACGCCCTTCACGTTTGTTTTGAAGAAAAACGAGCCGTTCTCGGAAACAAAAGTCCGATTACAAAAGGTCCTCGGCGTCTACGACAAGGTGTTTGAGAAAATCAAGTTTGCCATTATCCGGCACGGCTCCCGACAGCCCGAGTATCTCCCACAGCATCCTACGTCGTCTGAAGAAGCCGACGACGACACCATGACTGCTGACGATATCAATAACCTTGAGCTGTTCTCGATCCTGGACCACGAGGACTATCTTGGCTTGGATCATGCCGGCAGGTCTGCCCGTAGAGCATACGGCCAGCAAGCAGCCATTTTCATCAAGAACTGACGCGCCTCTTCATCCATCCATCTCATATATTCATGTTAAACTTGTGTTATAGTTTTGTTGCCTGATCTATCGTTAGCAGCCCGGTTCCACCTCCGGCGGCTGGGCTCTGTCCAGACCCGTGGCTTCGTTTCGCGGAGTACTTGGAGCCTAGCCATCACGATTCTACACCGATGTTGTTCGACACTCCTAGCACTCCGCGAAGCGGAGCCAAAGCCACGGGTCTGGGCAGAGCCCAGCTGCCGGAACCAAAGGTGCGCGTCGTACAACAGATGGCCCCCCCCGGCTGGCATGCCACGTGAGGCGAGCAGCTTTGAGTGATAGTTGCCGAGTCAATTAATGCAGTGATGGGTGTGTAGTTTTCTGTATGGGCTCGATCGGACGGACCGACCTCCCCTTCGCTGGACATCATTGATCGTTAACTTTGTCATACATGTGTGCTCGCCCACCTGTTGCTGCCATATTTAGAATGCACATAAAGCTGCATCCAAAGCAATGAAAGATAGGGTTGAACGCATATTTCTGAACCTCCACTCTAGTTCTGCCGCCTCTGGCTTGTTCGCACGTGGGAAGAAAGAGTCAGTGACCCATTTGAGACCAAAGCTTAGACGACATTACAAATGGAATGTTTCTTTCTCCGCCTCATGTTTGGGCGCCACAACCTGCGGAGAGGTTCTTTAATGAATGCCTGGCTCTCGCTCTCTCTCAGTTGACCGCTGTATTTGTCATTCAATCGTTTGTTGGTTATACGTAAAGTAGGTTTGTTGGATATTAGGCAAACTGAGTTGTACAATTGACTTATTCACTGAACGCACTGCACCGTCAATCGTTGTGGTTATATATGGAAGCGACATGTGATTCTGTAATCGCCAATGCAGCTTCATTCGTCTAGCCCAAGTGAGAAAAATTCCTAGTCAGTTGGGGGGTTCCTGAATATTTATTAAATGACATCTTACATTCATTGGGATTTCTGGCCACCTAGCTGAGCTGATCTAGCCGCTAATCAGCGTGCATTAACACCGTTCATTGTTTACTGCTTACTGCACACTTGGAACGCCTATCTATATAGCCAAGTTTTTAATGTATGCGTATCATCTGATGGTGCAATAAAAAAGACATATCGAAGTACGCTCAGGATAGCGACTCTGTCTGTATCTCTATGGCTGTTGCACACCGGCAGGTAGCGTCTCGCCCCATGTACAGTGCGGTCTTGGGCCTCCTTCGTCCCATATTACGGCTCAAGAACAGGTCTTGTGCAAAAATGTTTTCCTTTTTTTTTTTTTTTTTGAAGAATGTTGTCTGCCAATTTTTTTTTAGAAACTTCTCACAAGCACCTCCCCTCATCCGGTGACAGCATGCCCTTGTTTGTATGTGTCGCCTCATTTACGTCGACTAATTCTCGATCTATTCTCTCTATAATCAATAGCAGAAGCGAAGCGACGCGATATATCAGATCTGGATATTTAGCGTCGATTTGATCGGCCTCCCGTACAAAGTTATATGCAAGAAGACAATTTAACTCTCGCATCTGCATAACATGCATATAAATGGGTTAGATTTGTCAATAAACAAATGAGAAGGAAAAAAGTGCCATTTTTTAAATAATGTAACAAGTCTTGAATGGTATCATGCATATGTGTGGTACATACTCTAAAGGTATTGGTCAATAGAAATGACCACGAAGCAGCCCGGCCCCCTCTTTTTTCAGTTATTTAATAAACACGAGGGATGCCTACTTTGCAAGAGTTTCATTCTGCGAAATAATGCTCTTCAATTTTCGGTTCTGGTTACTGGCAGCTAGCTTGTCGCTCTGTAAAGCTCAGGAGCTGTATTATTATAGAACCATTGTAGAATGGTTCCTTTCTGATACCGAGTCTGAGCTCGCGTCGTATTTCCACATTCTTGATGATGGAATAATCCCATTGTGCTTCAATACCCCCGCTGTTTGTGGTTCATCATTGAGCAGAAACCAAAATCAGGCTGTTTACAGCGGAACCAAGGATTTCAATGATACTTTGGCCTGTCTTAGGCAATACTTCAGCGAGGCTGACTTGACAGGCGATATCAGCCTCAACCTGTTACAATTAAGTGATCCATCGGCTGAATGTGCAGAATTTAAGAGTGAGGGACACGCTGGATATACCTGTCTTGCGGAGTCCATATGCGGTTCAGCAACCGCTTCAGTTGCCTCTTCTACTGCTTCTGATGTCACGGCTACTACTACTGATGTTTCTTCTAGTTTGCTTACGTCTTCTTCCGCTAGCCCCACTTCTTCAGCTTCAAGTTCGTCTACGTCTGAGTCTTCTTCTGCTAGTTCCTCTTCTTCACCTTCAAGTTCGTCTACGTCTGAGTCTTCTTCTGCTAGTTCCTCTTCTTTAGCTTCAAGTTCGTCTACGTCGGAGTCTTCTTCCGCTAGTTCCTCTTCTTTAGCTTCAAGTTCGTCTACGTCGGAGTATTCTTCCGCTAGTTCCTCTTCTTTAGCTTCAAGTTCGTCTACGTCGGAGTCTTCTTCCGCTAGTTCCTCTTCTTTAGCTTCAAGTTCGTCTACGTCGGAGTCTTCTTCTGCTAGTTCCTCTTCTTCAGCTTCAAGTTCGTCTACGTCTTCTTCCGCTAGCCCCACTCCTTCAGCTTCAAGTTCGTCTACGTCTTCTTCTTCTTCCGCAAGTTCCTCTTCTTTAGCTTCGAGTTCGTCTACGTCTGAGTCTTCAACTAGCCCCACTTCTTCAGCTTCAAGTTCGTCTACGTCTCAGTCTTCTTCTGCTAGTTCCTCCTCTTTAGCTTCTAGCTCGTCTACACCTGAGTCTTCTTCCGCTAGTTCATCTTCTCCCCTATCTTCTACTTCGTCTTCGTCTTCGTCTTCCGCTAGTTCCTCCTCTTCTTCATCTTCTAGCTCGGCTACGTCTTCTTCCACCGGCTCCTCTTCTACATCAGTTCTTTCTTCGTCTTCAGCTAGTTTGTCTTCTCCATCTTCTTCCACCAGTCCCTATTCTTCACCTTCTAGCACCGCTGCGTCTTCTTCTTTCACTAGCTCCTCTCCTTCATCTACTTCATCTGCCAGTTCTTCGCCTTCCTTTTCCAGCTCCTCTAGTTCAATCCTGTCTACTGCTTCTCCTTCTTCTTCCATCAGTTCTTTCAGTAGCGCCTCCACAGCTGCCTCTTCTACTCCTTCATATTCCAGCTTTTCTGTTCCAAGCTCTAGTTCTGCTGGTTCATCGACGATCGTTAGCTCTCTCGCTTCTTCTGCCAGCGCGTATAGCACAGCTGCTTCTTCTAGTGGTACACCTAGTATTGTCCCTACTTCAGCTGCATCTGCTTTCAGTACTTCTTTGTCCGGTGCCTCTTCCGCTATATCACCTTCTTCGACTGCTACCGCGCCAAGTACTTCATTTAGCTCATCTGGGCTTTCTAGTAGTACCTCCAGTCCGCCTGCCTCTACCAATTCTGTGTCTTCGATTGGAGCTTCATCGTCTTCCGTTGCTGCTAATTCCCTGACGTCCTCTAGCGTATTGTCCAGTTCCAGCAATCTTAACTCTGCTACAACCAACATAACTTCAGGCACAATATCCAGCACTGCTAGCAATGCTCCAACCAGCAGTATAATCTCCAGCGGCTTCACTGGCATCTCTGGTTCCAGTTCTGTTCTCACCGGATCATCTGTTGCAGGAACTAGCACACTTGGTACTTCTGGTTCGTTGGCTAGTACAAGTTCTATAGTCGGCTCCTCCGTTATTACTGCTTCACCAGCTTCTTCTATCACGCCCTCCGCCACCGTTACTTCTGGTACTGCTTCTGTTCCCAGCGGCCCTGTCACTACAGATACCATCGATTCAGACTTGGCAGCTATCTCTGCTGCCGTTCTTGCGCTCTTAGCAGCGCTGGAAGCACTTCCAAGCAATCCTCCAGACGTTCAAGTAGCTTATGATAATCTCGAGGCTGCTATCATTAAATTCATTGGCGACCTGGCATCTTTTGCTGCTGGTAGTCTCGCGAGAAGAGCAGATTCCTCCAGTAGTGCATTTGTGGTTTCATCTGCTTTAGATGTCGTTGAGGAAATCGCCACATCTATTGGTTATTTCAATCAATTCTTTGATGCTGTAGTAGCTGTTGACTTGACTGCCAGCAGTATCTCAGACATCGAGCAGTTGGCCACGACCGGAAAACAGATTCTTCAACAGTTTGGTATAGACTGTCAGGACGGAGGGCTCAATTCAGCCATAAAGAATGCCAACACCATTTGGGGTACCTCGATCACCGTAGTGGCCGAAGCATCAAGCTGCGTGACATCATCTGCTGGTACAATCATTGGCAGCACAAATGGAACAGCTACAAGTCTCGTTACTAGTTCAGGCGAAGGCGCAACAGTTACAAATTCAATCACAGCCTTCACAACCGAAGTCAGCGTTGTCACCCTTACTGTTCCATGCTCTACCTCTGGTGGAACGACGTTTTTCAGTACTATTACTGAGGAGATCACAAAGACTATTCCTTGCGAGAAGTGTCAACATCCAGCACCTCCAACATCTGTGCCCACTGAAATTGCCGTGACAATAACAAGTCTTACCACGCTTACTATCCCTTGTTCTACCTCTGCGGGAACTACCTTCTACAGTACTGTTACGAAAGAGATCGTAACGACTGTTTCCTGGGAGAGCAGTGAAATTAAGCCAACACCTGTACCGGCAGAGACTTCCTTTACTACTATTACCGCTCTGTCAACGATCACTGTTCCTTGCTCTACTTCTGAGGGAACTACTTTCTTTAGCACTATTGTTGAGACTGCCGTCATTACTGTTCCATGCCCCGCGTCTACTGTAGCCCAAGGTGAGATTTCACCTCCAGGTTCTCAGTCTTCAATCCCTTCAGCTGGAACCAAGTCACCAGCTGAGTCGACCACTCCATCCGTGCCTGGCATCCCCGAGTCGCCAGCATCCCATGAATCTGCCAAAGTGCCAACAGGACCTGTGGCTTCCTCGTTGTCAGGTAGTGCAGCAGCTACCGCAGGCCAACTCCCTAGCAGCGTGGCATCTTCACCAGAATCCCCTGAACAGAATACCTCCAATGCTGCTGCAAGACTATTTGACATTTCAAAAATATTGGTTGTAATGGCAATGGGATTCGTTCTTTTAGTATAATTTAACAATGGGACTCATTGTTTTTGCGTAATCTTTTTTTTTCTCCTCTCTCAATATATTATTAATAATACTTTATTTTATAAATTTGGTTTGCAAAACCATATCATTACGAAGCAGGTTCATAATATCTGAACCAAACTATATTCGAGCGTTCAGGCCTGTTTTCAAGCGCTGAGTTGGGCGTAGGTCGCCTGGAGTCGTGTAGAAGCCACGCCTACAAGCCAGGCCTAGAAGTCGGCAGGGGTAACTCCTGCATAAACGGTCAGAATTGCTTTCTATCGAGCAGAGGGGTTGGGTACCAGATCCGGGAATGTGCCGCATATCGTGCTACTAACCTGTATCAGCAATATCAAAACAATCATCATCAGGACAAGACATGTCTTGTGGAATAATATCATTGATCTCTTCGTGAAGCTCTCTTTTATACAATAAGCTCCTAGAATCGTTCCAAAATTTCTAATTTATACGCGTTTGCCCTAAAGTCAGTGGTATTACGCGACGTCGAATCAGCAAACCGCTCGAGCCGATGACACGTTCTATCGTTCAATCACAAACCCCATACCACGAGAAAATAAATCATATCTTTTTGAATACCGATACCACATCGTGCCTATTATAAAATCATCATCTATTTATCATGTCATCCCGTGAAATACAGACCATTGCCGACCAGATGGTTCATATAACGTCGACATTCGACCCAAGCACCAGACTGCCCTTGGTCGTCATTGACTCGTCAGTTTTCCCTGCTCCATCTTCGAATCTATACTCTTTGTTGGTACCGGCAGTGATGTCCAAGCTTCCACAAACAAGCTATGCATTGCTGTTTTTTGCGTGTGGAGCACCCAATAAACCGAGCTGGTCGTGGGTCGCTAAAACATATTCAGTGCTCGATCAAGACTTCAAAAAACGAGTCAAAAAGGTCTATGTCGTCCATGAGAGTTGGTGGGTCAGAGCCATCACTGAAATGTTGCGCGGGGTAGTGTCCAACAAATTCAAGCGCAAGGTCGTTCATGTGTCAAGCCTGAGCCAATTGGCCCAGTTGATTGACATTACTGTTATTGATATCAAGCCAAAGGTCTATTTGCACAATAGCAAGATTGAGTCTGAAATCACCATTCCAAGACATCCTACGCCTGTGTTTGGCATGCCACTGCAGGTTAACGAAGCCACTAACGAGATTATCGTTCCTACCCTTTGGTCACAAAGCGTTTCATATCTTCATGAGAATGGATATCCGGTTAAAGACCTGTTCAGGCGACCAGAGAACTCGTCCACGAGAAGCAGCCAGACCTTTGCCTCAATGCAGGTGATTCTCCGAGACTGCTATGATCGAAACCAACTCGTCGATTTGAACGACTACGGGCCACGAATCGTCGCGTCTCTTTTAAGATTATATTTATATCAGCTCCCGAGCCCTATTCTTACAGAGTCGGCAATTCGACTATTTTGCACAGGAGCGCAAGAAGATAGTGGTAGTACAGCTGCTTTGCATTGTCTGAATACTTTCCGGTCGCTCAGTGCCGAGGGCCGGCTTCTATTGACACATATGATTGAGCTGTTGTCTCATTTGGCTCGTCCAAGCCATGTTTCTGGACCCAGCCATAACACGCCAGGGTCACTGGCCGCTTGTATTGGGCCAAGTCTTCTTGGTAACACCAGTGGAGATACTACAAATATTGCCAGCGCGGTGCGATTGACCAAACTGCTAATTGAATGTTGGCCTCAGATTAGCGGTCGTATTGGAAATGAGAATTTACTGTTCACTCACCGCGTCGCCAGTCACAACGGTCCTCCTTCTTCGCCACAAAAGACTCTGCGTACATTATCGGCCTCGTCAACCTCGTCGGCCTCGGCGTTTTCTCTAACAATGTCTGACATTCATTCTTGTATACCATCCTTGCCGATGCCCAGGACCCGCATGTTTTCCTCGTCTGCTGGCGGTACCACTAGCGAGATCCGTCAGGACAGTCGCTCTTCATCGACTTCATCTGCTGCCTCTATCAGCACTGGCTCCTCGAGCATCATGTCTTCGGGCAACTCGCCACCTACAAGCCCAATAGAGCCATCGGCCTCCACCACAGCCAATGTCCCTCCTCCACCGCCAATGCCCAGAAAACTCAAACCCTTCGGGCGCACTGCACATACTCCATCCTCATCATTGTCATCCACCGGCAGTCGTGCTTCCAATTGCATTCTTCAGCCATCCACCAAATCTACCAACATCATGTCCACCAAGTCGCCAACCGTCCCCTACATGGCCAAACCCATCCCGGTGCCTGCTCCGCCCTCGCCTACCGACCCCAACGCGGTCTCTGCCAAGCGCAGCGGGCCGCGGCCGCGAACAGTCGTCAGGCGGGGCAAGATGGTCGCCGAGCTGGCAAAACTCTACGAAGAGAAATGCCATACCGCCGAGATTCTCGCCAAACTCGACTCCAAGCTAAAGCCATAACCTGTCATTTATTCCTCTCAATTATCTATTTATTAAACTATTTTCAGTCGTACTGCGTATGCCGCCCGGGCTCTGCCTCCGGCGGCTGGGCTCCGCCCAGACCTGGTGCTCGAGCTTCGCTCGAGATGCCCAGTGGCCATTCAGGGGGCCTCGTGCCGTTTGAGGTTCAGCAAATCATCCTCTGGCTGCTATACTCAGCACCAGGTAATTAAGATGAAGCGGTACGGACACATTCCAGTAGCACGCGGACTTCAGGAGGTCCCTGCAGTGGGTACGTTAATAGCATGGGGTTCAAGGGACGATCCCTCGACCACGAGCATGTGAAAAGACATCAGAGTGGTAAATAAACAGGCTCGAGGCATGGCAGAGGCTAGCACGGGTCTCAGATGTGATCCAGGGTATGGGGACAAATATCCATGGCAGCGAGCGGTACGGCCAATACGGGCCACAAGTGATCGAGCGTGAAATGACGCGAGAAGGCGTGAAGCCTGGTGCCGACTGATTGGTTGGCAAGGCCAGCAGGAAAAGCCAGTAAACAGAGAAACAAATGCGCTTGCGACAGAACACATGGTGAGCAGTGAGCGAAGCAAAGCAGAGAGGTGTGCAGAGAGCTGTGCAGTGACTTGCGAGCCGTAAGAGCCGTTGACCTGTTGACACTGCGCTCTGGAGCGCATCCCTTTCAGCCAGTGTGTTTATCTGCACGCCGATTTCGGTGCTGCTCCTACTGCGCTTCACGGCGCTCCACATGTGCGCAGATCGATCAGATCAGGCCCTCCCTGTCGCAAGCAAAAAATACCCAGCCAGCTACATATCTCAAATCCACACCGAGCCGATTGAATGTGGCTCGTGGATCAGTCTAGTGTGTTGATAATGGACATCTGGACTGTTAGGAATTAGTTTGCCCTCGGTCGGTTTGCTCGCTTGTATGTTAGCTCGTCAATTGTCAAGCTCTAGGCACGGCTGACGCACGCCGTTTTCGCTGGGACCATATATAGTTTGCACATGAAAAATTTATCTCCCTTTATATATAAGTACCTCCTCCCTTGACTCACCGTACTCCTGATTTCTCCTTTTTCTTCCCTTCCATTAATAGAAAAAAAAACCCACTTGTAGTTTTTTTTTTTATTAAACCTTTCAGACACATTCAATTAATAAAGGAAAAAAGGTCTATCACAATGGTTCTCTCTTCAGTTCTTGGTTTCCCTCGTATTGGCCCTAACAGAGAGCTCAAGAAGGCCACCGAAGCCTACTGGGCTGGTAAGACTTCTGCTCAAGATTTGCTCAAGGTCGGCAAGGACATCAGAGCCAGCAATTGGAAACTTCAAAAGGAGGCTGGTGTTGATATCATTGCCTCCAATGATTTCTCGTTCTATGATCAGGTTTTGGACTTGTCTCTTTTGTTCAATGTTGTTCCTGAGAGATACACAAAGTACAATTTGCCTGCTCTTGATACTCTTTTCGCAATGGGCCGTGGTCTGCAGCGCCCTGCTACCGAGTCGTCCCCTGCCGTCGACGTGCCTGCTCTTGAGATGGTGAAATGGTTTGATTCCAACTATCACTATGTGCGTCCTACTTTCTCTCACTCTACTGTCTTCAAGCTTAATGGTTCCAAGCCTGTTGACGAATACCTTGAGGCCAAGGAGCTTGGTGTTGAGACCCGTCCTGTCGTAGTTGGTCCTGTTTCTTATCTTTACCTCGGTAAGGCTGATAAGGATTCTCTTGATCTTGAAACTATTTCTCTTCTTCCCAAGATCCTCCCAGTTTATGCTGAGCTCCTTCAGAAGCTTGCTGCCGCTGGTGCCAAGACTGTTCAGATCGACGAGCCCGTTCTTGTGCTTGATCTTCCCAAGAACGTTCAAGCCGCTTACAAGACTGCTTACGAGACTCTTGCCAAAGAGGCCGGTGTTGAGTTGATCCTCACCACTTATTTCGGTGATGTGAGACCTAATTTGGGGGCTATCAAGGGCTTGCCAGTGGCTGGTTTCCACTACGACTTTGTCCGTGTCCCTGAACAGCTCGATGAGGTTGCTGCTGCTCTTACTAGCAAACAGACTCTTTCGGTTGGTGTGGTTGATGGTCGTAACATTTGGAAGACCGATTTCAGCAAAGCTATCAAGGTCGTTGAGGCTGCTATTGCCAAGGTTGGTGCCGAACGGGTTATTGTCGCCACTTCGTCTTCTCTTCTTCACACTCCTGTTGATCTCAACAATGAGAAGAAGCTCAACCCTGAAATCAAGGACTGGTTCTCGTTTGCCACTCAGAAACTCGCTGAAGTCGTCATCATTGCCAAGGCCGTCAGCGGTGGTTCCGTAACTGCTGAACTGGAAGCTAACAAGAAGAGCATCGAGGCTCGTGCCAGATCTGAAATCACAAACGACGCTTCGGTCCGCAAGAGACTTTCTGAAGTGACCGAGTCGGACACCAAGAGAAAGTCTCCCTTTGCCACCCGTCTTGCTGCCCAGGAGAAGACCTTGAACTTGCCTCTTTTCCCTACCACTACTATCGGTTCTTTCCCCCAAACCAAGGAAATCAGAATCAGTCGTAACAAGTTCACAAAGGGTGAGATCACTGCTGAAGAATATGAAAAGTTCATTGAGAAGGAGATTCAGGAAGTCGTCAAGTTTCAAGAAGAAGTTGGTCTTGACGTTCTTGTCCACGGTGAACCTGAGAGAAATGACATGGTTCAATACTTTGGTGAGCAATTGAAGGGTTTTGCCTTTACTACCAATGGTTGGGTCCAATCTTATGGTTCTAGATATGTCCGTCCTCCTATTATTGTTGGTGACGTTTCTCGTCCCAAGGCTATGACTGTCAAGGAATCCCAATATGCTCAGTCTCTTACCAAGAAGCCTATGAAGGGTATGCTTACTGGTCCTGTCACGATTCTTAGATGGTCTTTCCCCAGAGACGATTTGTCTGCCAAGGAGCAATGTCAGCAACTTGCTTTGGCTCTTCGTGACGAGGTCAATGATCTTGAAAAGGCTGGTATCTACGTCATCCAAGTCGACGAGCCCGCTATTCGTGAGGGTCTTCCTCTTCGTGATGGTGCTGAGCGTGCCGCCTATGTTCAATGGGCTCCCGAGTCTTTCAGATTGGCCACTTCTGGTGTCGAGGATGGTACTCAGATCCACTCTCACTTCTGCTATTCTGATTTGGACCCTGCTCACATCAAGGCTCTTGATGCCGATGTTGTCTCCATTGAGTTCTCCAAGAAGGACGACTCTAAATACATTCAGGAGTTCTCCAACTACCCCAATCACATTGGTCTTGGTCTCTTTGATATCCACTCTCCTCGTGTTCCTCCTCAAGACGAGTTTGAGAGCCGTATCCAGGCAATTGTTGGTGTCTACCCTAAGCAGAACTTGTGGGTCAACCCCGATTGCGGTCTTAAGACCCGTAAATGGGATGAGACCAAGAAGCAGCTTACTAACATGGTTAACGCCGCCAAGGTGTACCGTGCTAAGTATGTCTCTGCCTAAATCTTTTTTTAAAACTGATGGTCGTCAATTCAACATGATGATTCTATCATTTTATCACGAAAAAATTCAATCAATCAATCAAAAAAAAAGAGAATATATAAAAAAAAGAAGAGACTCGGAATCTGGGATTTCAACATCTTTTTTTCTCATAATTATTTTTTTATGGGTTTTAATGTTTCAACACTATTTATTATTACGAAGTCTAGGATATGTATGTATATATATTAATAATATCTCCTCAACGGAACACAATCGGATGAATGGAGTCGTGTCCAGTGACGAGAGTCGGGAGTGGACATGGCAATAAATAGATTTTAGTCATTAGCAGTGATAGTTTTTCTGCGACGGCGTGAAGGTGGCCCCGAAGCTGCAGTTTTGGGCTTAATTTCGGTGGTAGTGGAGGTTGCCGATATGGCTGTGGACGCCGTGGTGGTGGTGTCCGACACAGTCGCATTGACACTGCTAGAATTATCACCATCAAGGTACATGCTTGAATTGTTTAGCGTAAACAGGAGAGCTCGTTCGATGGCACGGTCTGTTGCACGATCATCTCCGGGTACAGTGTTGGATATCGTTGTGGCCGGTGCACCGGGCGTCAGATTGGCCATTGGTGAAGAATATGAGGTCTCAAGGGCAGGCGTACGTGCCTTGGATCGTGACGTAGATGCGGTGTTTGTAGCAGTACTATTTGCCACCGTCCCATTAGTGCCCGACTCTTCGGATACAGATAGACTGCTCTCGGTTATATAAGAGTATCCTTGAGATGGGGAATAGGTGGATAGTGTAGATGCCTTTGCAAGTAGTTTACTCAATGAATGGGCTGTACTCAGTAAACGAGAAGACACAACCGAATAAATAGAGGGAGCCATGAAAATGTTTTCATTAATCACGAAATAGGTAGCTAGCAACCGCACCTCTTGAGGGCTCAATCGGTTCTGTTTACGTATTATCCACATATCAGGCTCTCGCTCCAACGCCACTACAAACTCAATACCTTTCATATTCTGCAGCTCTCGATATAAATCCTGACGACCGTGAAGATTCTCATTGAACTGCGATTGCATCTTAAGTACTTGATTGTTGGATGATCGGTCAAAGAATGGTGACTGAGAAAAGTACTCTAGTACATTATCAGTTCGGAGACCACCAAACATTTGAATCCATTCTGGAGCACGCCACTGTACTTCGTCCAGGGGCTCGTTGTTTACTTTTGAGGCCATAGCTCGCGTGTAATGTATACAGCTGCTGTGCGACTTTGGTCATGAACTTGAGTTCTCATGCTGGAGATCGACTGAATAAACTACTCTATAAAGATTCACAGCCGTACTTTCACAGTATCAACAACTACAAGCATAAAATCGATTTTCAAGTCTAAATCAGCTCTCTTTACTCTTTGTATAAGAAAATGGTTACATCTTCATCATTCAAACTTCAGGCGGAGATACATCCTGATTATAATGCTGCTTCGGCTATATATAACTGGAAATCCGAACGAACTGGGCTGCAGGTGGTACTGATCCAGCATGAGACTCCAGTTGTAAATGGTTACTTCGCTGTAGCGTCTGAGATCTCCAATGATTCAGGTGCTCCCCATACATTGGAGCATTTAGTGTTTATGGGCTCAGAGGCCTATCCATACAAAGGGCTATTAGATACTGTAGGCAACAAAATGCTGTCAACTACTAATGCTTGGACAGGAACAGATCAGACAGTTTATACACTGGTCACTGCTGGGTGGGAAGGATTCAGGGATTTGCTTCCTGTTTATTTGGACCATGTGCTATATCCAACTTTAAGTGATAATGCTTGTTTAACCGAAGTGTATCATATTGATGGTGATGCCGAGGAGAAAGGAGTCGTATTCTCAGAGATGCAAGGAGTGGAGAACACCTCGTCCTCGCTGCTTTTTGAGAGAGCGCAAAAACTCATGTTTCTTCCCGAAAGTGGGTATTCCAGTAATACAGGTGGACTCATGGATGCTCTTAGAGTGCTTACCAATGAAGAGATTAGAAACTTTCATAAGCTGAGATATACTCCTGATAATTTGTGTGTGATTGTCACTGGTCCAGTCAAACCCGAGGAGCTGATGGAGGTTATGAACAAATTTGACAACTCCTTGGATTACAGTAGTGATCCGAATTATAAGAGACCGTTTGTGGATTCCAAGAGAGATCCTAAGCATGAGAAAAACATTATTGACGACATTGAATTCCCTGAAGCTGACGAAGATTTTGGCGAAGTGCAGATTACTTGGAAAGGTCCCTCTTCTCTGGTGCTTATTGAGAACACTGCTCTGGACGTCCTTGGCTCGTATTTCACAACTGAAGGATCTGGAAAGCTACAATTGGCTGTTGTTGACATTTCTGATCCTCTAGCTACTGATGTCACTTATTATACGGACGACTATTTAGACACAATTTATCACATTTATATTTCAGGGGTTCCGACTAAAAGGCTAGAGGAAGTTGAGTCTGAGGTTATGAAAGTTATTAAACAGCAACTCAGTGACAAGTTTGATCTGGCTTTCATTCGTGATTGCATTACACGGAAAAAGAACAAGTTTATTCTCAACGCTGAGAAGGACCCTTCGACACTGGCCAATATTGCCATAAATAACTTTCTATATGGATCGAAAGATGGTAAGCATCTAGTTGAGTGGACAAATGACATCTCAGAATTTGACAAGCTGTCCAACTGGACATCTCAGGATTGGCAACAGCTTATTGGAAAATATTTTGTAGACAACACCCGAGTAGTCGTTAAAGGCAGGCCATCAGTAAAACTTTTTGAACAACTAAATGCCGAAAAGGAGCAAAGAATAAAGAACTACAAAACAAAATTTGGAGAAGAGGGGCTCAAGAAGCTGGCATCACAAATTGAACAAGCTCAGAAAGAAAATAATAGGCCAATTCCCGAGCACATTCTTGATAGCTTCAAAGCTCCGAATCCCGAAAAGATCCGGTTTATTCACACTTCCTCTGCTGATGCGGGTTTGGCGCTGGCTTCATCTTCTGATAATAAGCAGAGCCCCTTTCAGGAACGCATAATAAGAGATACTCCTGAAGATTTCCCGCTCTACGTCCATTTCGAGAGTTTTACTTCCAAATTTGTAGCTGTACGAGTTCTATTTTCATCAGCGGTTGTAGACGAGGCGTTGCTTCCATATATTGAGGTGTTATTTTCAGAATTGTTCTCCCTACCTATGATCTTACCGGATGGAACTGAGCTCACCTACGAGGAAGTTGTTCGCGATGTGAAAAGCGATACTCTAGAAAACAGTATTTCGTCTGCTGGCCAGTTTGAAGAATTTGTTACATTAAAATTACAAGCTACAGTCGAAAACTATTGTAGAATCATCGAATGGGTCATTCGTGCTTTGTGGTTCACAGTATTTGATGAAGATAGAATCAAGGTTCTTGTCGAGAAGCATTTGAATGGACTATCAGAAGAAAAAAGAGATGGCTCAACGGTTGTAGCATCTTCTATTCTCGAGGCTACCCTTAGGCCTAGATCTCTGAAAAGAGTTTCTGACAGTTTGGTATCGGAAGATTTTTATAAAGATCTTTTGCTTAAGATAGACGATGGCCAGTTCGAGTCTATCAGATCTGATCTTGAAAAGGTGCGTTTTTCTTTATTCAGTTTAAATAATATGCGTATCCTTGTAATGGGAGGAATCGATGGAATCTCGAATCCTGTGTCATCTTGGGTCCCTTTGATCAAAACTACTAGAGAGAGGAAAGGGTCCTTATTAGACGAGGGAGAACTGGTCCCTATTCCTCGTTCAATCGCCTTTCGATCAGAAAAAGGAAAGTCACTCAGTAAAGAGGCCTATATTACTCCAATGTCAGCGTCCGAATCGTCATATTTGAACCTCTTATCCAAAGGACCAACCGATTACAATGACAAAGATATTCCTGCATTAGCAGTTTGTTGTTCTTATCTTCAAGCTGTTGAAGGTCCTTTGTGGAGAGGAGTTCGAGGTACTGGACTTGCTTACGGGGCTAGTCTGTTCCGAAGTATGGAACAAGGACAAGTTGTTTTGGATATATATCGTGGAACCGACGCAGGAAAAGCAGTATCAGTCACTAAAACCATTGTGGAGGACCTGGCTACCGGTAAGACTCATTTTGAGCAAAGTTCAATTGAAGGAGCCATTTGCAGCATTGTAAATACAATTGCCTCTAATGAGTCGAATTTCTACACTGCCGCATCATCGAAATTCTTTGACAACTATATTAAGAAACGGGGTCCAAATTTCAATGAGACATTCATGGAAGCCATTAGACAAGTTACTGAGAATGATCTTCAGAGAATTCTGAAAAAGTATATGCTGCCTATGTTCGATGCCCGGACTTCAATGGTATTTGCAGCGTGTAATGTATCTATGGCCGAATCACTTGAGAAGCAGCTCAGCTCTCAGGGATACGATGTAACTGTGAATCCATTAGTTGGTGCTGATGATAGTGATGAAGAGGATGAAAAGGATGAAGAGGATGAAGAGGATGAAGAGGATGAGGAGGAGGAAGAGGACGATGAGGACGACGTTGAATAAGATGCAGATAAATTGTCAGTTGACAATGTTCAGTTTGAATGATTCAACGCCTTTTCCACTTTGAGACCAATCTCTATAGTATTTCTCCTTATTTTCATCAAATATCCTTTCAAGTTCTTTGATATATAATGCCTGATAATGCTCAATGTCAGATTTAGTCGGCATATCTATCTTGGGAATCAACACTGGACGCCCAACTAGAATATAGTTAGTTTGCATTTTTAGATATATATGTGCTCTGCAAGTTCTTACCAACAATATCAATGGGTCGTCTGTAAGGAACGATTCCCATATGGTAGTTAAAGACCCCTCTTGCATGCATTAGCGGCAAGGTAAAACCCAGCCAGTTTTTCAGTTTTGTTTGAAGCTGATGTAGAAGCGATGTAGAATTACCGTCGACCTGATTATAGAGCTCTGGATAACAGTTAGTATAGGCCGTCTTATTTTGGTAGTTTGTTTATTCCAGTGCTGAGACAAGAAACTTACCATTCTCACCAAATGCTAGGACAGGTACCAGATCCACATTGCCAACTTTCATGGCAAGCTTTATGAACCCATGACGCTTTTTCAATACCAAATCCATCTTACCAGGCTTAGCTAATAGACTTTCCTGAGCACCTCCAAGAACTATACAAATTGGCTGGTTCTGTTTCAGTAGATTCTCTACTGACTTGCGCGATACAGATGCCATGCCCAACGATATTAAATATTCTCTGTAAACTGGGAGCAGGAATTGATTGCTGATAGTTAATAATCGAACCGGAATACCTGGGAATAGTTTAGACCATCCAGCACCATCAGTTGCCAGTCCACCAATGGCCCCCATGCCAATAATACCATGAGGATGATAGCCGAAAAGATATCTTTTACCTGTGGATTTCATTTTGGGCAAATCTCTTGGTTTCAACAGGAGATAATACCACCAAAAAGTCAGTCTCCATATTAAAGGCGGTCCAGTGGATTCATTAGAGACAGGAGTAGTTGAAGTGCTATGGACAAAACTTGGATCAAGATGGACTGTTCTATGAAGACGAACTGGAAAATAGTCTGCGAAATATTTCCAGCATTGTAAAGATCTAAAAGTGGGCGCGTAAGGAGCTAATGTACCGTTTTCAGGTGAAGAATCAAAAAAGACATGTACAAGGTATAAGATTACCAGCGGCCAGAAAAATGGAAATGAGCAGCATAGCATGAAAAATGATAGCGATAGCGGAATTGAGAATATATGGCATACCAGAACCGCCATCTCCAATCTATGATTGATACTATCATGGAATAGTGTAGATAACTTTTCTTTGATTTGTGGCATAACGAATTAGGGCTTTCATACAGCAGTCGGGGTCACTGATAATGTGAGATTAGAGTATCGCGAACTGCCAATGTGCATGCGTTCACTTCTATCTTTATCTTGGCTGGACTGAGGATTAAGTCAATTTGGATACAAAAAACCGTGTTATAACTCCAGCCGCCAATTGTGTATTATTGAATTGATTTTCCAATCATAGAATAGCTACCAAAACAGTCTGTCTATACCGCTATCTTTGCCATTGACTGTTAACGCCAGACTCTATTTCATTACCTAGTTAATGACTCAGATACGATACTCTTCACCTTTCGACTTCTTCTGTAATTATTGTGCTCTTGTGTTGTTGACGTTATTCGACTGGTGTCTTTCTGAGAGAGACGATGTGTGCCTCTTCTTGCTGTTCCCCGCTTTTAAAAGATAAGCCAAAATATATTTCCAATCTTTGGTGTGGCCTCGATCAAGACTCTACGGCGATCACTGCGAGGCTGGCCTGCGACTCTCTGGGAACATTACTCCCGGATAATGAGGACAATATTTTCTGATTTAAAGGCTCAAAATAGACAGTCTACTACCGAATTATTTCTATGGCAGCGATACTCGTCTCTCTTGTAAGTCAATTGGATGCGTATAGAGCTATCTATATAGGTCATTTGCTTGCGATTGTAAACATTTGTGCGGCGGAGAGCGTGAGGCTCGTAGGGCGCGTTTCTAAGATTGAAAAATATATAGTACTCTCATACAATATAGACTACAGACTTGAACCTGAGCGTTTTTAAATCAGCTGGCCCTGAAAATGCTTTCTAGATCGCTGTTCCGCACCCAAGCGGTGATTCCTTCAATTGCATACATGGTCCCTAAACCAACGGCGATTGGATTTCGAGCTATCTCCAACACAGTGTCACTTAATACCAGATTCATAGATCCTTTACCTAAAGATTATATCCCCTCACCAACAGAGGAGGTACCGGATGTCAAGACGTTTTTAACAAAGATTGGTCGGAATCTCGCTGAATATGCCGACAATTTCGAGTCCTGGGAGCAGTTCATGTCTGCGACGACACATGAATTAAAGGAAAAGGGAATCGATAGCCGGCCAAGGCGATACATTCTCGCCTGGAGATACAAATTCAAGCAGGGAGAACCACTTACAGAAATCAAGCGAGGCAAGAAAAGATGGGGTGGTGAACGTAAGCGAAAGGAAGTTCGGGCCAAACATTTTGGCCGTCTTCGAGCCGAAGCCCGTGAAGCAGCAGGCCATTAATGGTATAGAGTGTAGTCTCTCAGTTTTGTAAATAATGTACATGCAATTTTTTCTCTTTAACAAGACGTCGCAGATCAGGTGGCCTTAGGTAGTTGTGCACTGTTATTATCGCCTTCAGAAGCCAGGAATTCAGCAAGCGCTTTTGCTTCAGTTTCCATGTCTTCCATGTCTCTGGCAGGTCGGTGCTCACTATCAACCCCAATGGCCTCTGTTCGTCGATTGTCTCGAATGACACCATATACATGCTCTAAATCACCTGCTTTACCATCCAGTAGCCGATAAATATCATCAAGATTCGGTAAATCGCTTAGCTTGCGTGGAATGATATGGCAATGGACATGGGGAACTGACTGACCGGCTAAAGGTCCGTCCTGAATACTTATGTTCAGCCCATCTGCTTTATAATACTTTTCGATTGCTAATGATATCTTCTGCACTGTGGCATAGAAGTCGGCTGCTTCTTCAGCTGTTAATCCAGATATGCGAGATACTCTACGAAGTGGGCATACTAATACATGACCGGGAAGAATCGGTTTGAGATTGACCAGTCCATATGATTTTGGACTTTTATAAAACACTTGGCTCGTCACGTTGAAGTTTCCAAACATCACCGCTGCTGATACTCGTTTAGAAGTCATATTGCCCTTAGAGAATGAATATTTTATGCTGTGTGAGTGGTAGTGGTAGTGGTAGTGGTAGTGGTGAGTGGTGAGTGATGAGCGATACGTCCAGAGCTGTCAACCTCTCTCTAAAATGTAAAGTCACGGCTGAGCCGACAGCATAGACTATGTAGGTCTACTGCATACGCATATGCAGGGATGAATATAAACAATTGCAATTAACAAGTTTCACTTTTTGCCTTGATGTCTATAATTAAGCCATAGTCCAATATTGTGGGCATCTGTCAGTGTATACACCGGAAAAATGACGACATCTGAGTCGTAATTTAAGATTCCCGTCACTTCCCGCTCATCAAACACAAAAATATACCCAGGTATCACGGAAGCTCCATATTTAACTAATCACACGATCTAGATTATGTTAGATGAAGGTGGGCTAACCATAGTGGAATGCTACATGCTGCGTAACCTCTAATTCACCTGCACCCTAATTATTGTATCTCTTAAAATGGCACTAATAAAGCAATTAAAAGCGTAGGTAGCACAAAATTATTCAATTTGATAAAGTTAGATCGCCAATTAGATATATACCAAAATAACCTTTTCTGCGATGCAATCTGCAAACAACCGAACAAGAGTTAGCATCACTATTATCCCCTGAAAAGTATATAAAGACAACAAGAATAACTATATCCATTTTTCTCCATCATCAATCCATTCACATTCACTGTACTCGAGTCACTCCTTCTCTCGACTTCAAATCACTCTTTTAGATTTTATCTCATCACTCTTTATACAACATGCAGTTTACCAATCTACCTTTCCTTGCTCTTATTGCAAACACCTTGCTGTTAGTCAAGGGCCTCCCTCTTTCTACGCTTCCCCAGACCTCGCATTACCTTGTCGATCTTTACAATGCTCATGAACTCATCATCACAGACAATCTCTACATGGCTAGATCCACTGACTCGCCATCTTCCCAATCTGATAACGCCACAACTCAATTTACTGGAGATGCTACTTTCTATCACCCCGAAGCCGATGCGTGTGGAACCGTTAGTACCGGCCATGACTTTGTTGCTGCCTTGAATGCCCCCCAATTTGGAGACGATGTTGAATCGGATCACAATCCAAATTGTGGAAGAATCGCACACATCACAAGAGGCAATAAACAAGTCTCGGTTCGAGTTGTCGACGAATGCCCAGAATGTCTCGAAGGAGACTTGGATCTGTCGCCAGCTGCTTTCAAGCAAATTGCTGATCCTGTCGAAGGACGTGTCAAGATTACGTGGCACTGGGAGCAATAATTATATACACTAGACTATATAACCTGAAGATTACTTTGTCGTATATTACATATATAATATATTAGGCATTCCAAAAAAAAAAAAAAAAAATTCACCCATGAGTGGGATATGCAATTGGCCGTCCGTCGTTGTTGTTCGTCATCCTCGCCTCATTCGTCGTTATTATGACCATTGACAGATACGGCGTCCAAAGGAGGGGTTGTTACAGTATCTTCTGTAACAACAACTTCACTTGTTTGTGGTTCTCGGTTCTGGTCGTCGTCGTTGCCAGTCGCCGCAGCAAGTGTATCTGTTCTACGCTGTTCCAGCTTCCTACGAAGGTCTCGAATTGCTGCGATATGGCGATTTGTCCTCTCTCGCTCCTCTCGCAACCAGGAATCGTATATTGAAGGAATGAAACTACCAATCAGCATATAAGCAACTCCTTGTACAGATTGCCAAACTGTCCTTTGCTGTCGGCCTTCTGCTTGAGCAATAAAGTCTTCAATATTAGGAATGGCTTGTTCAATGCTATTATCAGTATTATCTCCAGGTAGCGCATTATTGTCATATCGAAGACGAAGGAACAGGTCTTCATAATTTTGAGGTGCGGCCGGTAACGCATGAGGAAGATGTAACTGTAATGATGGTATGAGCCGTCTCACAGGATCCAAATGACGATCTAAAATGCGTGACTGCCATAATAAAATGACGACAAAACCGAGAATCATTGGCCAATATTCAAATAATAGTTGACGGTCTACTGCTAGCAGATCAACGACAATTGCCAGTTTTATAGCCAACACAATTAGATTATGATGCTGGCGGATATGTCCGACTCCTCTAGCAACTGCCCGACCAATATTAGCCGGAGATAAGACTCGTCTGTCGTTAGGGGCCACGGGTACTTGTGTAGCTGCTCCTCCATTGGAATATGGCGTTGTCACAGAAGGCTCCGTGTATAACTTGATTGTCTCTAAAGAGACGCCTAGTGCAAGTATCTTTTTGATAATCACTGGCGATAGACAGAAAGCCCAGTCTCCGTTGGAATTTGGTTTCGGAGAAATCCATAGCAAGTCATAACAAGGAACAGTGATGCTTGTGACAACGCCATTTACTGGGAATGTTAAATTGATCGAGTCGAGATCTGAGTGTGTAGCATTTGTAGCACCAGCAGCAGAAGATGACGAATTGTTGTCAAAGACTACCGGACCGGGGGCCAGAAGAGAAGATAAAGATGAGGATGATGCGAGTGGTGAGGATGAGGAGTTAATGGTAGGTGTTGCTGGGACTGAATTAGATAAATAATTTGGTCCAGATGTGGAAACAACCCACGGCGAGGAAGACGTGGGTGTGGGTGTAGGATCGGGTGCACGATTTGATTCGGATGTCGGTATAGAAACATGTCCAGGAGGCTGAACTGAGGTGGTGCCAGCGGTTGTACCAGCAGAATTACCAGCGGTTGATCCAGAGCTTGAATCAGAGCTTGTATCAGAACTTGCAGACAAATTCTGGGGCCAACTGGAGCTCACAGAGTACCTTTTGGCATGACCCACTGACGGCTTAATAATTAAGTGGAAGGTGGGTGTTCTGGCTTCAATCCCCGCACCAATAGCGCCAATGATGTCGCCCAGGCCCTCGTCATTTTGCAGGATTCGGCCACTAAATATCAACATATGACGGTCGATTGTAGGCTGATCTGAGTCCATGGAAGTAGCAGTGGCCTTTGCCATGCGAGCCATTATGCGCTGCTTTAGATCCAGAACAGTGTCAGTACTGGACATTTCATACGTGGCATCTTTCTGTCCACGATCTGATATCACTGGTGATGAGATACAGATGGATACATGCTTCTGGTCTTGTAAATCACTCGACATTTTGTTGTTATCCCTGTGTAAGAGAGATGTCATCACATAGCACCATCGATGTATATATATTGCATTAATGACAGATGTCAGATGTACAGCCGTGCGAGTCGCAGGGTCCCAGGGGGCAGGGTCCTAGGGTGCGCTTTTCCGTGGTTTATTAGCAGCCGGAATGCTAGATTCTTTTCAAGGATGCTCGCGCTTTCCAATGGTCATCTGAATGGAGCGGGGAGCAAAGCGCGCACAACTGGTAAGCCAAACCCCAGAACCATTCCTCCTGGCGCTGGACCCTATTGCTGATGTCCAGCCAACCACGCTCTTTTTTCGTAGACATTTCTATTTCGTGAATTTGCGTGTGTAGTTGATTGGTTCTTGACTGCTGACAGTAAACAGTAAACATATATCATATGCTTGTATCTAAGATGTATGTCTTATAAGCTTCCTTTTCCCTGCGTTACCCCACATTCACTCACAAACCGGCTTCGGCTACTAAATCTCAAGCCACCGCAAGCTAGAGCGATAATAGTCTATACAGCTCTAGGTACAGACTATAAATGAATATATTTATCTAGAAAAAGAAGGCAGTGTTCTTCCTTTGGTATAAAGATACTACTACTAGTGTACCACCATCACTACGAGCACCCTAATCCACCCGCTCACGCGCTTTCCCGCAGTCAAACTTGGGGAAATTAAAACCCACTTAGCATTCGCCAAGCCACAACAGAGTACTAACTTGTTAAGAGTCAAAACTTTAACCGCTCAGGTGCAAGTCTACCAACAAACCAACTCCTGTATGTAGCCACCACATCATTTCCGGAAAAACAGGTATTCAATCGGAGAAATTAAAGTTGTATAGGGTCAGTGCCCCGGAAAATCTCGTCGTTATCATTCGCTGTGTCAGCAGGTTTGGACACAAGTCGACACATCACTGCTAAAGCTAAGCCCACCAAGAGTTTCCCAACGACAGTGCGAGACATTAAGCAGTCAAGAATTGTATTATTTTTTTTGCTGGCACTTTATAGACAGTATTCGACGTCTATCTTGTACTTCATCCGATCATCATCAACGTTCACGTTCGTTTGTGTAAGCCACTGATTAGCTCTTTTTGCTTGGAGACATTCAGGTTGATGCAGTTGATCAGCAACTGGGATTCATTATTAAGCATCAGAAAACACTCATCAAAGTCCCATCTCTGAAAGCAGTTACATTAGATCTATTTTTTTTTTTCAGATAGCATGGCAACTACTCAGGCAGGCAGTAGTAGTAATAATATGGGAGTAAGTGGTACTCCTTGGAAAGGAGGAGGCGCCGACACCGACACAACCAATAGTGGAAGCTCGACAGCAGGGGCTCCAAGTATCAGTCCTAGTTCTAGTACTGTCAGTCCAGTCACGAAATCACACCCACAACCCCTCCCATGCCGCTATAAAACAGGCCGAACCCTTGGTCAGGGCACTTATTCTGTTGTCAAAGAGGCCGTTCATATTGATACCGGCAATTATTACGCTACAAAGGTGATCAACAAACGGCTCATGTCTGGCCGTGAACACATGGTGCGAAATGAGATTGTGGTTTTACGACGAATCTCTAAAGGCCATAAAAACGTTCTTACTCTTGTCGACTATTTTGAAACTGCAAACAACCTGTACCTTGTAACTGATCTTGCTAAAGGAGGAGAATTGTTTGATCGCATTTATAACAAAGGATCATTCTATGAGTCGGATGCAGTGGAGATTATCGAGTCGGTGAGCTCGGGAGTGGCCTATTTGCATTCTCACGGTATAGTCCACCGAGATTTGAAGCCCGAAAACCTGTTATTCAAGACTCCTGCCGAAGACTCTGATTTGCTGATTGCTGATTTCGGACTGTCTCGTATTATTGACGAAGAGAAATTTCGAATGTTGACCACGACATGTGGAACACCTGGGTATATGGCACCAGAAATATTCAAGAAAACCGGGCATGGTAAACCAGTAGACGTATGGGCCATTGGCGTAATCACCTACTTTCTTTTATGTGGATATACTCCTTTTGATAGAGACACCAGTTCAGAAGAGATGGAGGCGATTTTATCTGCCAATTATGCATTTGAGCCAGAAGAATATTGGACCGATGTTTCTGACAATGCTCGTGATTTTATTACAAAGTGTTTAAAAATCGAGCCAAGCCAGCGTATGACGGCCGAACAATGTCTTGAACATGCCTTTTTACATGAAAAGCGAAAAAAGAAGGAGGAAGCAGATTTATTACCTACAGTCATGTCTAACTACAATTTAAGAAGAAATCAAAGCCAAACAACATTAATGACGAGCAGGAATTTGGTTGAAAACGATGGTGCTATGGATGGTGCATATAGTCAGAGCCCCGAAAATGCGCGAGCGCCTCAGCAGCAACGGGGTAGTAGTATCAGCGGCGGCAGTACCTCACAATCTGGCTTGTCGAGGGGAGTGTCCAATGATGAGGCTATGGGAGAGACTCTGACAGCACTTAGCACGGCAAAGTTAAATGAAAAATAGATATTTTGACCGCATCAGGCAAACTATCAATAGGTAGGTAGGTACCCGTATATCTATACGCCCGATGCCCACCGTTCGACCCCCCTGCACCACGTCCCTTCGCCCCCCCCCCCCTGCACCACGTCTTACATATACATTTACTCAACGGTTCCCATTTACATTTTACATTTATTGTCTCAGATGATGTTTTTTTTTATTTTTTTCTTGCTTGTTATTTATGAAATTTCCCCCGTGTGCACGGTCTTTGTTTCTTTTTGTTAAACAGATTGATTTATTGTCAACAATGTGTGTAGACAGTAGAGCTGTGAATGGATTACTCAAACTATTTAAACTAACCTGATAACGGCCACCTCACTCTTATCGTACTTCGGAAAACGGGAAACAGGACCACGCGAGGTTAGCTTGAGATAAACCCGTGATGGCACACAAGGTCCATCCAAGATCGACCAACCTAACCAACTAACTTGCTTGGGTTTCCCGTATTCTGACACGGATTCAGTTGTGGTCCAGACTGGGGGTAACGCTCTAACCTCTCGCGGCGGATCATTTGTGCGCCGACGGACTCCACAGGGGACAGGTGCATTTCTGCTTCCTGGTGCTTGCATCTGTTGGGCTCAGCAACCTTATCAGCGGCACTTGAGTGTGTTGCTAATGTTTCCGATTTTGTCAGGTCGAGAGCCGAGAGCATATACAATGGTGATTTGCATACCAAGCTTGATTGACGTCATGAATATCTTTATTGAGAGAAACAACCACGCTTGGTAGTAAAGGAGAGATTGGAACGAGTGAAAGACGGTGGTGACTAGCGCGCGCTCGTGTTCTTAATACGTACCCCGTGTGTCTTCTTCCTCTTCCGTATACGTTTCTGGTTTCGACTCGCCTGTCTCAGCTGGAATTACGCCATTTCTCCGCGTCCCGCCCCGTATTACAAGCTTTTCACAGGACAGACACATGTAGCCGGAAACAGACTCTCAGACACCCCGCTTCCCCCTGAATCAAATTCAGATGCACACGCACAGGCAGACTACCGCACAGGCAGACTCGCTTTTTCTTTCGCCGCAATGTGACTATCAATAACAACAGCCCCTCTTTTTTTTCCTCAAGCTCTCTCACAAATGCATTGCGGCGCCAAAGCAACGCTAACTATCCTTGTTTTCTTTCTTTTTTTTGGATTTGTTTGTTTGGTGGTAATCTCCCTCTGGCCTTTGTTCTATGACCATTTAGAACGAACTAGCGAAAAAATTCACTGCAGCTGTGCCCCTTATTGTTTTTTCTTATCTGACAAGTCCGTCGTCGGCAAGGGGTAGTAAGTAGTTACTGGCAGGTAGCAGCAGACTCACTGGCTGTAATACCATCATGCGGCGACCTGATATCAGCTTCTGCTATTTAGGTTCCTTACTATTTATTATCTGTTCTTGGAGCAGGCCTAGAATTTTGAATTATGACCTGTCGGCTCGGTTGTACCTAATTTCGTAATTGTTATCGTATTTTATTTTTTGCTGCCGTCGCTTCTCGGTACTTCCCCGTGGGCTTATAAAGTAAAACGGTTAACCCACTACTAATTTACTAGTCAGTTAGTTGCCTACATAGACTAGCATATCTTCAAATTGGGAGAAAGTCAAAAATCGTCAAAAATAAAAAAAATAAAAAACAACTGGAACGATTGTCTGTGTAGCTTTTTTATATTATTATCGCTATTTTCCGGTTTCCCCATTTTTCGTCCTTGATTTGCTGCAACTGGTGAAAGCAATATATGTGAATTGGTGGTAATAAATAAAACAAGCTCTTCATATCTTGGCCTCTGCTTTTCAATACCAGAATAAAAAGGGACAGGAATTCATTTTGGTGCTCATAACAGTTGATCTAATACGAAGACCTTTGTCACCATGTCATTTTCGAGCTTTTCAAATGTTCCCCTTGCAACTCACCAAGGTCCTATCAACTATGTTCATTCCTATGACCAGTATATGTCTGCTCAAGGTCCATCACCCGTAACTGGTGTCACGTATCCACCTCTACTACCGCCTCCGTTCCATGCGCAGAATGATTCTAATCCAAGAACTAGACGGTCAAGAGCTTCGAGGGCTTGTGAAAACTGTCGAAAACGTAAAGTGAAATGCTCAGAGGGCGATGTTTGTAACGAGTGTCGCCGGTTCGGTGAAAAATGCTACTATCGTGAACATTATCGCGCCAAGCGTGAGTTTTCCGTGAAGATCCTCCAGTCGCCGGATTTCGCCATCAATAAAAAGGACCGTCTGTATCGATCCAAGTCGTATTCTACTTCAGAAGAAGATATCAAACCAGTTATTAGCAGTGCTAGTAGTGATAGTAGTAGCTGTGATGCGTCGTTCATCAACTCGCCTATTTCAAGTGTCACGTCAAATACTACTGCGTCGAGCTCGAATTCAAGTTCTCCTGTGATGCTGAATAATATCATCAGTCGTAATCACGGGTTAATCTCTCCTCCACCTCCAATGCCTATGACCTTGGCAAATAATGGTAATATAGCGTCGATACGTGATGCTGATGGTGATGCTACTGCTACTGCTGCCGTTGGTACTGTGGGTACCGTGGCCCTGTCTAGCCCTCGTGTTCCTCGTCGTCGCCGTTCTGCAGCGGTGTATGAGTTTACTGATAAGCTGTCTATTTTCACAAACTTCTTCCCTGGTAAGCATATGGACACTGTTGATGCGTTTTTCAAATTATCTCCTCCTCTTTCGGCTCCTTTTGAGAAGTCGGTTCCATCTTCAAACACTCTACTTGGTTCTGCTGCCACCAGTACTCTCTATGAAAGCCACCTTACTGAAGAACAAATGTTACAGACATTGGCCAGCTTCTTCATTCATTTCCACCCTACGCTTCCATTTTTAGAGCCAGAGGTTTGGATGAGAAAGGCCAAATCCGTTTGGCGTGCAGCAGAGTATGGCACTCCTCCTCCTTGCTCGGAAGTGACTCTGGGTATCATCTACATGCTGAATGCCTTGGGCTGTATCGCAAATAATGCTCATAGAACATATTTCGCTGGCATTACAAGTTATCAATGGGGTTTGGAATACAACAGAAAGGCTAACCGGGCCGTGCCGGATGTGTTTGAGATTACTTCATTACGCATGTGCCAATATATGATGTTGGTGTGTATGTTCAAGTATTTAATCGGCCAGAACCAGTCGGCTTACTTATATGGAGGAGCCATTTCAAAAACTATTCGAGCTCTCAGTCTTCACAAGATTAACCCTCAAGAAGACCACTCGCCAGAAGCTTATGAAAAATATCGCACTTTATTTTGCGCTATTGGTATGGAAAAATATACGAGTTTGAGAGTTGGTAGGACTTATTTCAATTCCATTGGCGAGGTGCCGTTTGCTAAATTATATCTTCCTGCCTTCACGGCTATCAAGGTTGGTTCCTCTTCAGCTCCGTCTCTGACTGCGTTTATTCATCTCAAAAACAAGCTTCTTACTCTAAGTACTTTTGCCATGGCCGAGGCATATAATAGTACAAGTCTGGCCGACATAATTACTTCCTATAACACCATCACCCAGGCTTTAGCAGAATTCGAACAATTGCTGTCTGTATCTGAAGAGCCGTACCTGCGTACCGATGATATTCAAATCATAGCAACCCTTGGGTTGTCGGAAGCACAAGAATGGTTATTGGTTCATTTGATGGTCTGGAATTTACGTTCTGTCATGTATCGACCATTCTTGCTGTTGCTGGGTTCTCTGAGTGAACCATCTGCTCAGAATATTTACAACAGTCTCGATCCAATGGTTTTGGCTGCCATTCAATCGGGTGCCGAAAAATGTGTCCGGGTTCAGCTCATGAGTATCTCGACTCTGTACTACAACACTATTAGAGCGCAGGATATTAAAAGCTGTTGGTTCGTGTATGACTACATGCTGTCTGCATCACAGATTCTGCTTTACTATGAACTATGTGTTTTGGATAACGAAAACGATCGATTGTCCATAAAGAGTTCTTTACACCAGGCTTATGATTTCATCAGTGGGGATCCCCACAATGCCACGGCAATGGGATTGCTGAATACTCTGTTTGATGAGGAAAAGGCAGTACTGGCAAGAGATATGCCTCATATTAGACGACAGTTTGCCAAGTCATTTTTCTTAGTCTTGGATGGTGAGAGTGATGAAGATGGTCCTATAAGTGGTAACGGCAATAACTTCAAGCCACTGCTCACGGAGAAAGATGTTCTTGATTACTGGCATTTGTGTTTGGAAAGTGTAGGTTGAACGCCATAGTAACGAGTTTAATGATGTGTTTATGACTTTTTTTTCTGTATTTAATTTAATCTATTGGGGGTTCTATGAAAGGTATGGTATCTCTTATTCACGTGTTTATAAGGTTGTAGCCAGCAATCTCTAACAGCAAACTGACTAGGTTAGGAACTACTACCAGCCAGCAGGAAGCACCGTAGTCGTGATGCGGCTTTCAACACCGCCGTACCTATGTCGCTTCTTAAATTCCTCGACTTCACCAAAGTACTACGAGACCATCATATAGTCCGATCATCAATTATGAAGTCAGTAGCAACTACTCCCGCTAGGCGACAGACTCTGCCGGCGTTTGAGTCGGAAGAATACAAATATAAACTAAAATGTCGAGACCTGAAACGGCGAATCCAGGAAATTGATGAATATAATGAACTTATGACTGTATCGATTGATAGGACAAAACGTGCCATTCAACGGATAAGATTAGAACGGTCTCTGTTATTAGAAAAGTTGGAAGAAAAAACCGATTTCAAGGCTGATGATGATTCAGATATCGCCGTGTCACCTCCACCATCACCTATTCAGTACGACTTGTTAAAGAAGCACGCTAGCGGCACTTTGTCTAGAGGACACGGGAAGGGGGGAAGTAAATCCAAGAGTAGTAAATCTAAAGAATCGAAAGAGAAGGAATCCAAGGCTAAAAATAGTGAACGGCGTTTTGCAAAAGAAGAGGAAGAGCATGGTGATGACGATGTAGATGATGACCAACTAGAACCAGATCATGATCACGACATTGACAACTACAACGACAACGACAATCACAACGACAATTACAATGAACTTGAACATGATTATGACCCTGACCGTGATGATGACGATGACCAGTCTCATTCGGCACCAGAAGTTAAAGAGGAAACTGGCGACGATGTAGAGGAAATCACGATATCAAAGGTAAATGACAGTGGCCAAACGCAGACTGATACGCGATCTCATGGCCCGCCCAAGAAACCTCGCAATGCCTTTTCAATATTCTGTGCGTCCAGAAGGGAACAAATCCTAGATGAACTCCGAGAACGATACGGACCTGTAGGGTTTCAGGAATCAGAGGTCACCAAATATCTGGCAACTGCCTGGAAAAGCATTGGTTCCAAGAGCCGAGCTCATTACTATGAAAAATACGAAGCCGAGAAGGCTCGTTATGAGCGAGAGAAAGCAGAATATGAAGCCCACTCTCCGGCTGAGCCCAGCGATAAAGGCAGTGAAGCGACAGCTGATACAGCTAATACAGCCAGCAATACAGATGAGAGTGCAGAGCCTAAGAACTCTGATGGTGATATACAAATGACCGAAGCAGCAGAAACTGAGTCCAGAGTCGAGCCCGTTCAGGACGGCGCCATTAAAGATGAGCCTAATCCGGCGCCATGAAAATATTTTCTTATACAAGTAAATTCACAAATGTATTTTTGACCATTTGAAGCATCTGTAACATGGCCTGTACTTGTGCTGTTGAGAACAGCTTCATATTGGCCATGGCGTATACCTGTGTCATATCTGACTCGCAGTTAGCAACGTACTTACAATCGATAGATAGGTAATCTATTAACGTCTCTGTCTTCCTTATTGTGAGATAATGCAATCGAACAATACAAGCAAGACGGATTCAGCATGTGCCACCAGATAATGCCGGAGGATAAGGGCTTGTCAATGTTTCAAAAAATAGACTGATAAAAGCTCGGACACTTTTAACGAAATGCCTAGATGCTTTAATCACCATAGCCTGACCTTAGTACAGATAGATAAAGACCGTTTTTGTTAGTCTTCGCACACAAAAAAAGTTTTTTTAAAGTCAGCTGGAAGCCGATGATGATTTGTCAAAACGGTGCACACACATAAACAGTCAGCTTCGGCCATATCCAGAGTAAAATAAGATTTCCCGTCCGATCAATCATATTCAAGCCTCTGAGAGCCTTGATCAGTAATGCCGTGGGAGACCAGGCGTGAACAGAAGGTGCTGAAGTTTTTCTTTTTTGCAATGTTGGTATCTCACCGATGATGATAGGGGACTTGCAGAACAGCCTAATATCAGGCAGGCATCCCTTATTATTACTCGGCAAATTCTTTAATCTTCATTCAAATTTACATATCAGCGGCATTTACATTTCTGAATCATACTTTCAGAAGTTTAAAAGAGGTTGGTTTACGATTACGTATCATTTATTGTCTGTTTAAATCTACAAGATCAGCGACATTAAGTTATTCATATCAATATATTTGTGTTCAATGTTCATAAGCATCCTCCGTTACTCCGCATTCACGCTAGGAGATCGGGTATTTACTACCAATCCCGAGTAAATCATTGTTCTGATGGAAACTACCCCGAAGAATTCCTATTTGTGGGCTTCTTAATTAGTTTTAAGTAACCCTTCCATGCCTTTGATAAACAAACACATGGCTCGAACTGTTGGTGTTCCCAACAGCTTCGTCACCTCCAAATCATCATCAATGCTTTTCAGGTAGGGTCGCCAAGTATCATACCTGGGACACCTATTTGTGGGCTTCTTAATTAGTTTTACCGAGGTTGGGTTATTCTGCCGTTTTAAGTACTGTACCCTATCCCTTTGCGCTGACCGTATATATAGGTGATTTTCTGAGAAGTCAGAAAATTCTCCCGGTAGCTTAGCTGGTTTAAAGCGCAAGACTGTAATGTTAAAAGGTTATCTTGAGATCGGGCGTTCGACTCGCCCCCGGGAGATTTGTTTTTTAATTTTTTTAATCTTTTAAAATTTATATCACTATCTAATGGCAAGCCATTCCACGAGTAGATTGTTGCTTTTCGCCCCACAAATAGAATCCTACAAAAGCGCCGACAGTGACCGCTAGCATTGCCCATCCCTAGATATAGTTAATACCGAGTGCTTTATGGCTATCTCTTGATACTCACATTATATGTCATGAAAATCAACATGAGGAAAAATGAATAGGCCACCTGTAATGCGTAAGTCAACGACCTAATCAGTCGCAATCGTTCAGTTTTTGAGCTGTCTATCCAATTGTCGTTAATAACATTATACCCACGGGTTCGTTGGTCTTCAACTGGTAATGGTTCGGCTACGATAAGTATCATTCGTCAGAACATTATGTTTCATTTCTTCACATCCAGTCTTGAACAGAGAGTACTTACTTTCGCTGCCAGGTAAAGCCGAGTCGACCAATATGTCGATTTTCCTCGAAAACTTGCGAATATACTCGTACCCTGCTCCTAGTGCGACAATTGCAAACAAGCTGAGCAAGAGATCGGTCGTGGTATGAATGTGCCACCATCTGAACACAACACAAAGATTAGTTGTATCCCAAGTAAATAGCATCTGAGCGTCTGTTAGATCATCATACTTGTCACCCGAGATGGCCCTTTGTAACTGACATTCATGCTACACATTGGCTTATCCATGCCAGGGTGGCCATCATGCATTCCGAGAGAATGGTCCATCTTATCCATGTGTTCCATATGCTCAAGATGGTTCATGATAAATATTATAGAAGACGAGCAATATTGTGTAGAGCCCAGTAATTGGCTCCCATGCAGGTCTGGACGCTGTATTCGAGCCGCAATGCCGCACTTGGTGTATCAATTACCCCTGAGTAACGGAACCTTCCATGGGCATGCAATTGTGTATTTTTATCGTTCATAGAAAGGGTGTAAGTATATTAGATATATATAAAGTATCTGGTATTGTTAGACTTGATTCATCTCATTGACTGGTAACCACAGATATGTATGTGTTATATATAGTCTGTCCATATGCATTCTTGTCCATGACAATACAGAAAGCAATGGCGCGAGATTCGATTATAATAACCACTCCACAACCTCCCAATTAGGGCGAACCTATATTAATTCGAACTGATGTCGTACACGAGCATTCACCGCAGCATAGGGTCCAGTCACCGCAGTTGACGTACTTCATTGGGATCAAAGGACGCGATTTTCACATGCCAATTAAAACACTAATATGCCAAAGATACACATAATATTCAATAGTCATACCACTGAGACGTCGCATTTCGTCAACACTGGCTCAGCCCAGCCCACCCACGCCTCACCGCCCCTGCATTTGACATCATGATGCGAGCACTGCTTAAGGCTGCAATTGAATCTTATCCTATTGTCATTCGACTTATTTTTGCTTATTTGTTTAGGGTTGTTGGTCACAATAACTGTATATTTACATATGATCAATCTCTCACTCTCTCTCTCGGCGGTAAGGGTACGACAGAAGTGGCTCCACGGAATACTTCCATCTGCAGATCTTCATTCTGCAAACAACACACCACCGCTTCACGAAATTTCAGTTCGTGGTATACTGAGCGGCAAGGGGTGATGCGAATTTATATTGGCATGTGGAAATAATAGAATACAAAAGTGAGAGAGAATCCGTTTTTACTCGATAAAAATTAAAAAACTTTTTTTTTTCTCCCTCGGGTCTTTTTTGAAAAAACTGACACCAAACGCTCGTTTTATATTAAATGTCTGATAGAGATTACGATTATATTATTGTTGGAGCAGGGATTGTTGGACCTGCTTTGGCCGTGGGGTTTACCAAGTCGGGTCGCTCTGTGCTCGTAGTTGAGCGTGATCTGAAAGAGCCAGATCGTATTGTAGGCGAACTGCTGCAGCCTGGTGGAGTTGAAGCGCTACGAGAACTTGGAATCGAGCATACCTTGGAAGGAATCGATGCTGTAGCCACTCAGGGCTATCAGATATATTATCACGGGGAATCAGTCAACATCCCGTACCCAGTCATCCAAGTGGACGGGAAATCTCAGCAGGCAGAGGGAAGAGGGTTCCACCATGGCAAATTTGTCATGAACCTGCGTAAAGCGGCCAGTGAGACTCCAGGGGTGACGTTTCTTGAATCCAATGTGACTGAGATCCTCACCAACCCCCATACTGACCACGTAATTGGAGTTAAGACGGTCGACAAAACAGGCCGTCTACAGCATTTCTTTGCCAAAATCACTGTTGTTTGCGACGGCATCTCCAGTAAATTCCGCAAACACTATACGGCAAACACGCCGATTGTAAAGTCCAATTTTGTTGGACTGGTGCTAGAGGATGCTGATTTGCCAGCTCCAAATCATGGCCACGTAATTATTGGCGACCACCAGCCCATTCTGGTATATCAGATTGGTTCAAGGGATACTCGAGTTCTGTGTGATGTAAAGGGCGCTCTGCCGTCTATTTCCAATGGTGATATGAAACGACATTTAGAAAAGACGGCCTTGCCTTATTTGCCGTCACAGCTGCGACCTTCATTTATTAAAGCATTAGAGACTGGCAGACTGAGAAGCATGCCCAGTCAGTTTTTATCTGCGACTTGTAACAAAACCCCTGGTCTTATTATGGTTGGCGATGCTATGAATATGAGACATCCATTGACTGGCGGAGGTATGACTGTGGCATTCAAAGATGCCGTTTTGTTGAGTAGACTTCTAGCTCCTGAGTTTGTGTCAGATCTATCTGACGACCGAGCTGTAGCTGAGCAGATGAAAAAGTTCTTTTGGCAACGCAAACAGCAGTCCGGGTCCGTGATCATCAATGTGCTGGCCATGTCGTTGTACAGTTTATTTGCTGCTGAAGGAGAAGAGCTGCAGATTCTGCAGAGAGGTTGTTTCCGGTATTTCGAGCTGGGCGGCAAATGTATCAGTGAGCCAGTGGGTCTTTTAGGAGGCCTTATTTCTCAGCCTTGGGTCTTGTTCTACCATTTCTTCTCGGTAGCTCTCTATGGCATTTACCAAAATATCCTGGACCATGGTCTTCTGGGATTCCCTAAAGCGTTTATTCAGATCTTCACGGTGCTCTGGACTGCTTGTGTGGTTCTACTTCCATTTATGTACCAGGAGCTTAAGTGGTGGTAAGACTTTAGTTACCTTTTGCTGTATATAGATTTACTGTAGTCGTTTAAATGTGTGCTTGCGAGCCTAAGCGTGAATGTACGGTCAAACCTCGAATATTATTAATATTATGTACAAATGATATATAAAAACAGACAGGTCTATTTCTCCTGTTCAGCTAGTTTTCGTAATCTTTCCTTTTCAAGTCCATGCTGCCTTTCTTTCTCTCTGTTCTCAACTGTGGATCTGGCCTGGATACCCACCATTCGATCCAGTTTGTTCATTTCCACAGTGCCACGAAGGAATGCTGGGCTATCTCGATGTTCTTCAGCCTGTTCTTGCATGATCTTGCCGAACTCTTCTCGCATCTTTTTCTCTTCCTCATATTGTCTTCTTAAATCCGGTGATAATTTCTGAATATTTGTTAGATACAAGTGAACACTGCAGTCGAGATACGGTCGAGATACAGCTGAAGCACACAGGAAATTCTCCTCATGACTTCCATGATTCGTTTTCTAAGCTTCCACAACTTCACAAATTACCTACATTTATAAACTCTTCATCAGAAGGAGTGGTATAATTGACGACCAAAAACCCTGCACCAACCATAGACCCTGAGGCCACTAAGAACTGGATCCATCTCCCCAAACTAGGCATTGTGGTTGTCCGTGGGAATCCAACGATGAATAATGTCTGGTTTGTTACTGGCAAACTTCGCCTTCACTGAAAAGGTCATGTGAAATAGTCACGTGAAGGGTCCGGACTGGACCACGATACCCTTTGATAAGGGAGTTGTTTTATATAATCAGTTATTTCCTGATACCTACTTTCCTAGCCTGTAATTCTTAATGCTATAACGTATATTTCTTGGACAATGAAAAAGAGGTTTGCGATCTGAAAATGCTGCTGTTAATGGTATTGGAAAAGCGACGTGGGTGTGGATTATTAAAGTAGTAACAAGTGAAAAATGTTCAAGTAGATACAAGAATAGACCGGATGAAGCAGTGAAAGCGTGTAAAATCGCTCGTGGATCTGATAGCTGAGTATGGGGTAGTGAGACTTTCACGACCTTTCTAAGAAGTAAAAGATAATGTACTATATAATTAGATGATGCAGAATATGCAGGGAAAGCAAGAGCAAATGCATCATCAGCCAGACTAGTCATGGTATTAAACTCGAGCCTGGACTCGCTCACCAATGACACTTGATTGGCTTGCTCCTCGTCACTGCACAGACTCTATTCTCAGACCCCATGGTAAGCAGCAAGAATTGATGTCAGTAGTAGCAACGAGAGTAGCAATGTCAATGTCAATGTCAATGTCAATGTCAATGGCAATGGCAATGTAATAGAACCAAGCAAATCAATGACAGGATCAATCGAATTATATAAAAGTCAATATCTGTGAAATGTGTATTCGCGCCACACGAATCGTTTCAGTCGAAATTATGAGTGACAGCTAATGTTAAAGGAGCAGATGGTAAGTCGTGAAGCAAAATCAATGTGAACTTGAAATCCCTTTATAATAACAATTAGTTAAGCGCCATTCTGGACCCCAGTCCGAACGACTCCCTCTGGAAGTCTGATTAGAGTCCCAGAGGGACAGGAGACGCCTGCTGTTTTCAAACCTTTGACCATTAAAGGTGTTAGATTTCCCAATAGAATTTTTGTGTCTCCCATGTGCCAGTATTCTTATAAAGATGGATTTATTTCTGACTGGACTTTGGTGGCTATTGGATCATATGTAGTACGGGGTGCTGGTGTGGCCATGATCGAAGCTACTGCTGTATCACCAGAGGGCCGTATTAGCCCATACGACGCTGGTCTCTGGAAAGACGAGCATATTGCTCCTTTTAAACGAGTGGCAGATTTTGTGCACAGTCAGAATCATAAACTTGGTGTGCAAACTGCTCATGCCGGCAGAGTGGCATCAACCGGTGCTCCATGGACCAAAATGCGAGCCCTGACAAAAGAATAAGACGGATACGAAGATCAAGTGGTCGCTCCATCACCTATTAAGTTTCTTCCCGATAGCGCCCAACTTCAAGAACTTAATATTGCCGAGATACAAAGAATTGTTCAGGATTTCTAAAAGACAGCAGTTCGACCAATCAAGGCAGGTGTAGATGTCATTGAGATTCATGCTGCTCATGGATACTTGATCAATAATTTCCCTTCACCGGTAACCAATCACAGGACTGACGAATATGGCGGTTCGTTTGAAAACCGCATCAAAATCCTCTTGGAGGTTATCAAGGAAGTCAAGTCTGCTATTCCTGAGAGTGTTCCTTTATTCATTCGTATTTCCGCTGCTGACCAGCTTGATTATAAGAGCAAAGGATGGACAAACGACGATTCAATCAGGCTCTTGAAGATCATTCAACCTCTTGGAATCGACCTGGTCGATGTTTCCACCGGCGGCAACAGTTCTGAAGGCAAGCTACCGACTGGTCCTGGTTACCAGGCCCCGTTTGCATATGAGATCAAAAAGGCCATTCCCAATCTGTTTGTGTCGAGTGTGGGCCAACTCAACGATAGTGAAACCATTGACGACGTTGTGTCGCGCGGAGTCGATGTTATTACGGTTGCCAGGGCCTTTTCGCACAACCCCAGCTTTGTATACGAGTTGGCCAAACAGTACGGAGTCCAAGTGCAATGGCCTGTCCAAATCGGCTATTATACCACCGTCGAGTGACATTCAAGCAACCGAAGTAAATCATGTATTCTTTAACCTAATAATAATCATAATAGTAATAATAATAATAATAATAATAATAATAATGAGCCAAACCAGGCCATTTGTTTGGGAGTTTTCTTACAACTTTTCATATACGCCTCTGTTGGTCTGAATAGAAGGATAGAGCAGAGTGGTGAGGAAATCACTATATGTCTGGTTTGTGATCTCAGGCTTCAGGTATTCGGCAGCCTTGTCGTACTGGTTGTTAGAACCAGCAGACGCTTTAATCTTGGCCACCTCCTCGGATAGCAGTTTCGTAACGTAGTCGGCCGTGACTTTAGTACCTTCAGATGTCGTGACACCATGTTTAACCCACTGGTTAAGTTGGGCACGCGATACTTCGGCAGTGGCGGCGTCTTCCATGAGGAAATTGATGGGAACACATCCTACACCTCTTAACCAGGCCTCGGTGTAGCCTAGAGCAATGAACAGATTCTTACGAATTCCGGCATCGGTGACTTTGCCGCCAGGAATAAATGGATTAAGAAGATCCCGGGCAGTAACATTCACTTCCTCACGTCTCTTGAAGATTTGGTTGGGAGTGGGCATATACTTATTGAACACTTCAAGGGCGATTTCTGCCAACTGGGGATGGGCGACCCAAGTTCCATCGTGGCCAGCAGTGGCTTCACGGATCTTGTCCTCATAAACACCTTTCATAGCAGCTTTATTGGCAGCCTCGTCGTTCTTGATAGGAATCTGAGCTGCCATGCCTCCCATTGCATGAACGCCTCTACGATGACAAGTCTTGATAAGCAGTTTAACATACGAGCTCATAAAAGGAACCTTCATAGTGACATCGTTACGCTCAGGAAGAATAAAGTCGGCATGACCTCGTAGTTTCTTGATGTAGGAAAAGATATAATCCCATCTACCGCAGTTGAGACCGGAAGAGTGCTCACGAAGCTCATAAATGATTTCGTCCATTTCGAAAACAGCCAGAATGGTCTCGATAAGTACGGTGCCACGAATGGTACCTCTAGGAATCCCGATCCAGTCTTGAGATAGCTTGAATACATCATTCCATAGACGAGCTTCCAGATGCGATTCCATCTTGGGAAGATAGAAATAAGGACCAAATCCCTGTTTGATGGATTCTTTTGCATTGTGGAAAAAGTACAGTCCGAAATCAAACAGGGAACCCGAAATAGGCTCGCCGTCAACCAAGAAATGGACCTCATCCAAATGCCAGCCACGAGGACGAACAATCAAGGTTGGAATAGTCTTTTTCTGGTTCTTGGATGACGACCGATCTGTGTTGAGCTTATAGTTCTTACCTCCAGATGTGAATGCAATATCTCGACGAACTGCATCATAAAGATTGACTTGTCCGTCCACCATGTTATGCCAAGTGGGAGCAGACGAGTCCTCGAAATCAGACATATAAGTGTAAACATTGGAATTAAGAGCATTGATCACCATCTTACGGTCTGTGGGGCCGGTGATTTCCACTCTTCGATCTTCAAGTCCGGGAGCAGGAGGAGCTCCCTGCCAGATGGGATCATTGCGGATGTGAGCTGTTTGAGGTAAGAAGTCGGGCAATTCACCATTATCAATGGCCTTTTGGCGCTCTACGCGAGCTTGAAGCAATTCCTTTCTACGAGCATTAAAAGTTCGGTGAAGAGTAGCTAGAAATCCAATGGCCTCAGTAGTAAAGATCTTGTCCTTGGCCTGAGCAGGGACTGGGATGTATTGTACTCCCTTTACGAGTGAGTTGACAGGAGCGACCATTATTGAATGAAATGAAAATAAGAAAAAAATCAAACTTATCACAATCACACAAGTCTACAGTGGTAGCAGCAAAAAGCTCGTCTATTTATACTAAATCGTGCGACCCGTGTAAATCAATGGGGGTTTCTCCACATTTCACTTTTGCTCGGCCTCTGGCCAGCAACAACGGTTAACTAGGCAGCTTGATTTCCTCCGAACTTCGGACCGTGCCGATCGCCCGATAAATACACGTTCGCTTCCTATGCATTATCGTGCCCATGGTTGGTGGGCTTTAGCGAGTACGGCCGAGGGCAAAAAAGGTGGGGTCGGCCAATAGACAGACGACCAGGGACTGCCGACTGGAGGAAAGAATGCCTGCTTTTCTGTGGTCAAAATGAGGGATGTAGATTGACAGTGCGGGTCATACGGGTTTAAGCTGAACGGGTGCCACTGGTCTACTCGTTTACTCGTTTGCTCTCTGACTATATCATATCCGAAAGACCGACTCGGTCGATGGGAGAAAAGAGTAACCCCTGCCCGTACCTGCTTCCGCAGTCTATCGCCAGATCAGCCGTTCGGAACTTCATCCCTTTATCGCCTCGGCACTGCCATGTGGGATGCCATTAAGTGCCATTTCCGGTCTTATCGCGAGGCTTGAATTGTGTGTGGTTTGGTAGGCCGTTGGTTGACCGGTGGCTGGTACGTGGCATAAGTGGTTGATTGAGCACGATCCTGACTCGGTCAATACTGACTCGGTCCTGATGTTTGATTAATTAATTAATTAATTGATGGATCCCTGTCCCGCAGAAATGTGTCATAGTAGAGAGGGGTAGAAACAGGGTGATTACCAAACAACCATTGGTGGGCCGAACCAGGGTTATCAACTATCAAGGTGATTGAATAGTTTCGAGGGCTCTTTGAATCTACTGAATTTACTAAAGTGTGCTAAAGTTCTAACAACGGTGAGAATTCAAATATATCTATCTATCTTATCACCTGTAAGAGCGAGCTCCCTCCCATTCGAACCCAGATCACCGAATTAATTCGTCCACGTGACCAGTACCCTAACATCAATAGCCGTGGATCATCATTGAAATATCAATACACCTTTCTTCCGCATAGCCATTATACTACTATCATTCTTATACGCTCTACATTATGATCCATTCAGTCATTATCGGTAAGTACTATCACAAGTCCAGTCGTTTGCCGAGTGGCAAATATCTGCTTATCATTCTAACTCGTCTCAAGTCAACAACTCTGGACTACCGCGTTTAATCAAGTTCTACACTCCCGTAGACATTCAGACCCAGTCAGTCCTTCTAAAACAGGTGTACACGATATTGTCGCATAGAACAGCGAATGAATGCAGTTTTGTGACCCCGCCACCTTTGCTGCTGGAGGGCATGGAGGACGATGTCATTAGAGTCATTTACCGCCACTATGCAACACTTTATTTTGTGTTTATTGTCGACGAGCAAGAGAGCGAATTGGGCATTCTGGATCTGATTCAGGTATTTGTGGAAAGCCTTGACCGATGTTTTGAAAACGTGTGTGAATTAGACCTGGTGTTTGGATGGCAGGTGCTTCAGACGGTGTTGGGGGAAATCATTCAAGGGGGAATGGTAATTGAGACAAGCATAAATAAGATAGTCGCTGCCGTAGATGAAGCCAATCGAGCCGGCGGCAATGGATCCGGTAGCAGTGCCGATGATTCAGCGATATCAAAAGCGTTTTCAAACGCTACCTCTGCATTACAAGCGATGACTCGAGAAGGTCGGATTTGGCCGAGCAGGTGAGTGAGGCAATAAAGGCGCTCTTCCTAGGCGGTACTCTCCTTCCCAGGGGCCAGTAATATGTTTCATTTAGAGTTTTTTTTTTTTGGTTGCACATGTTCCTGCTTTTTTACTGCTCATGTTTTACGAGTGCATTTCAGTTCAACAAGCTGGACGGTGGCCCTCACTTGGATGACTTTTTTTTGCTCACGAAGCGAATACAAGGGGTCATGAAAAGAGGCCCTTGACCTGCAAAAGATACCACCGACCGGTTTGATACAAATCACGTCACATGCAACTCGTAGGGATAACTCTAATTTCATGAAGAGTGAAAGCACTTTGGCGCTTTCGACAGAGAAAAACCTTAAGACTCTATTTCTACGAGGGGTCTCTTCTTCGACAGAGAAAACTTTAAGACTCTTTGTACAGGGTCTCTTCGTCTTCAACTAAAACATATGTCTCATAACTAATTGACTGATACAGACATGCATAAAGCTGACCGGTTTATAAACCATATCCCCTGGCATAGGAGAGGCTGCCAGTGGTATAAAATCTAATCGTGTAACTAGTGAATCAGCGCCGTTTTTGCAACATAACGTAGGGGGAAAGAAAATGTGTGATATCTCTGGCGCAACCAGCAGACTACAACCTATATAATCAAAGGACTAATCCATCGAAACTTGTAACAAGACTGTTAATTCCACCCCTGATTATTGTATCCTTTTCTTGACATTTCCGTCGGTGTATTCCAAGGCTCACTATCTTTCATTGTACCTCTTTCTTAACATTTCCATTACTATTTCGTGATCATGGACAAATTCAAAACTGGATGGATAGTCGCTATTGTGGTGCCTGTCATGGCCGTCATAGTGCTTGTAGCGGCGATTCTAGGTTGTGTCATAAGGCAGCGTGGAGGGAACCGCCGAAGATCAAGAATCTTTGCCGATGCATATAATAACAAGAATCTAAAAGGAGATGGATCGGATAATAATAACCAGTCCGAGTCGGAATATAGTGGGGCCAGATATCTCGGCGGTAGCATGTTTAATCATCATTTTCTACCAGTGGCTGATTATAGAAGAAAGCTCTATGAAGATCAAGGTGGCAATGTAATGGATACTGTTATTGAAGAGCCATCTCCTGGCAAAGTCTCATCTCCTGCAAGAAGCGAAAAGGTCGAAACGCCTGAACAGCTTTCAAAAGAGACGACAAGGGAGGCACCGTCTGTGAAACTGCCGGAAGAAGCACGAGTGGCGGGAAATAACAAACAAGCACAAGAAGTTGATGTCGAGCAGGGCCTACCGGGCCCAGATCCGCGTGTGCAAAGAAAGTCGAGACTCAGTTCTTTTATATCAGGCCTATTTCTAGGCACGGCCAGGACGCTCGACCACCAGCCGAAACAGGATGAAAGAGAAGAACACCAAGAGTTGGAGGTGCCTGCTGAGAAACCGGTTGAGAACCAAGATGTTGCTTCCGTGTCCACTCCCAGTGGTAAATTAATTCCCGAATCAATGTCTACTCCTATACAAACACACCCTTCAATCATTACGGTAGATACATGCTCTCCTCCACCACGCATTTCGTTTCACATCAACCAAACATCATCGCTTCTGCCGTCTGACCTTCTATTCGACAATACCAGCGAAAACAACTCGCTCTATTCCTTCACTCATAGCACCCGCAGCTATAAAAAGTTCCAAAGATTTAGCGGCAGCAACCAGTCTGCTGTGGGAAGCAGCAGTATAAATAGTCTCGGTAGTGTCGGCACATCGGCCTTCTCTGTTGGAAGTGCCATCAGCAAACCCGCCAGCAGCAAAAGAAGTGCATTGGACAGACCTTCTGGTGATGCCAGAAGGAATGCCAAACTGCAATCTCCTCTTTTCAAAGAAGACTTTCAGCCAATTCGAAGGAGAAGGTCGTCGTTGACTCACCGGAGTAGTAATACTCCTACTAGTTCGGGATCGATCAAGACCAATGGCACGTCGGCCGCATCAAAGTTAAGTGTCAAACATGGAGTTCTAGTGACTGCTAGTAGGTCGATTCTGGATAAACCGTTGCCAGATCAGCCGAAAACTTCTCCGTCGTCGTCGTCGCCGTCGTCGGATACTCGAAAACCACAACCACCCCTTGTGCCACCTGCTAGGTCCCCCATCCGTCGGTCGCTTGCACGACAATCCGATCACTCTAGCCTATTGTTATCTGACTTCAAACCATCACTTCCCTTGAAGGTGGGTAAAAACATCCGCTCGCCTCACTCTACCGCCAGCTCAAAGACGTCGTCAAAAGAAATCCCAAGAGACTCTGGCCAGACATGCTACCCGTCACCCGAGAGCTCGGCCTCGATTGTCACTGCCAAAACCTCACAGTCGCCACCTGTGCCTGATGTAGGCGACAACCAGAACAAGACGGCGTTAGCTCCGCCACCACTCATGCCAGTCAAGTCAGATTATTCCACGACGACTCTGAAATCAGTAGTGCCTCCCTCGGCCCCTGTGCCTGAGGACCAACCGTGCCAGGAAGAAGGAGTCGTAGCAGTTGTGGAGCAAATCTGCCGAGTCAGCAAATCCTTCAAACCGAAGCTGTACGACGAGCTCACGCTGCGCCGTTCGGACAAGGTCGTTGTATTCAAACTATTCGACGACGGCTGGTGCACCGCCCAGTTCCTAGACGACTACCTCAAGGGGAGCACCGCCCACGGCGTCTGTCCCCAGGGGTGTCTGACGCCCGTATAAACTAATAGTAACATAATTCATTCGCTTGTGTGGACTTCGCCACAAACGGGTCTGCCTCCGGCAGCTGGGCGCTGCCCAGACCCGTTGCTCGCTTCGCTCGTTGCGAGGACCGACGAAGCGACTGGGCTCCGGTACGCTGAGGGCGGGTCTGCCTCCGGCGGCTGGGCGCTGCCCAGACCCGTTGCTCGCTTCGTTCGAGCGAGGACCGACAAACACTCCGCGCAGCGGAGCAATGGGTCTGGGCAGCGCCCAGCCGCCGGAGGCAGACCCGTTTGTGGCGAAGAAAAGTGGGCTGATGAATGAATGGACGACCGAACACAAAACGGTTTGTGCTGTTCGCATATGAGAAGCTCCTTATCAAGCTCACCTACATGAGATCCGCGCATGCTTACAGTTTTCTAAGGTAGACTTCCCATATTTGATAAGATTGATTATTATGCTCAACGCTTATCTACTTTTTAACTTAACTGAGAAGCAGACCGCGCGGAAGGAGGGTGGTCATTGAGACAGCTGGCCAGAGAGACTATTTAAGAACACATCTCGGTTTATTTCACTCTGCTTTTCATTCATTTGGTTAAAAATGGTGCAGAAAAGAGAAAACCAAAAAAGAAGAAATCAGAGAAAGCCAAGTGGGCCTGTCGAGACACGTTCATGGCGGCGACTGTCCGGACAAGAACAATTTAACTGGTCTCTACCTGGGTACATACAACATCAACCAAAAATAGATAGAAAGAAATTACACTTCCAGGCTCTTGACTTGCTTGATGAAGTAACAGTCGTCATGGGCACGTTTCCTCGACTACTTCTTTCAGAAGATAGAGTCAGAGAAGGGAAGGATTGGCATGGCAGGCCGTGGTCCAAGCGAGCGTCCAGAATATATCTGTCCTTTCGATTAGAAGATATTTTCACTCGGCCCTGGCGCATACCTTATGCCTTCCCCAGGACTGATTTCAACCATCGGTACACTTTTAACCAGCTAAGCTATAGCGAGTTTTCGGAGACGTATGTGTCTGATTTCCAGAATCGTTTTGAGTCCACTGACGATGAGGCTTTTTCCAAGATAGCCATTAAGGAGGACGATTGTCGACGAACTACCCTTCGGGTCGAAGAGGGTGCTTTTCTCAGTGAAGTCATTAGAACTTTATGCGAGTGTATTCTGAATCCAATGCTAAACTCCGACACCAGATTTGACTTTGTTCTGGCAGAGTGTAATCATCTCAAAGAGGAGAAATGCGATACAGCTTGTGGCAAATGTAAAGGCATGCCGGTAGATAGTATTAGTCTCAACAGTACGAGGGACCCGAAAGTGAGCATTCCATTGGTTTTCATTATACACTACTTTGCCTTTTCTAATCTGATTGATTTCTTCAATGGGCCGTACTGGTTTTTGGTTATAAATCAATTGAGATACTATCTGCTGACTTTCAAAGTCAGCAAATTCATTGTTACGAATTACCTTGAAACGTTTTTCATTGAGTTTACAGATTGCAGAGATGGTGTTCCTCACTACAAGTTTTATTTCGTACATAGCAGCTCGACAGACCCTACTGTGAGACTTTCGGCGGCTGCATTTCTGTTTAAGAGCAGACATAATTGTCCAGACGAAATTGAGAACCTCATTGCCAAAGTAAAGCCTGAAAACAAACCTCTTTTTCGATTATATGAACTTGAAAACAATACTCGCTCACCTCTGCCTATAGTGGACAATGGAAACGAATCTGGATACGAGGGTCCTGAAATACACACTTTTCCTGGGCGACATCCATCAGAGAAACTAGCCAGTATGTTTATTCATGGGCCAGTCCAATATGCTGAATTATGTGAGCAGCCTAAGGCTATTGGTGAGCTATACAAAACTGCTTACTCGAAAGCGAGACGCATTGAAGTTTCTGGTACCGCAGTCATTGAAAAGATCTTTTTCAGGGAGATCGAAGAGAATGGTGATCACAACGTCCTCAAAGATGAAATCAATGCTTACAGAAGAATGGAACAGATACAGGGAAGCACAGTCGCACACTGTTACGGTAAAGTGACAAACCTTGAAGGTGAAGATGGCATCTGGATTGAAGACGTTGGTGACGATTATAAACCTCTGGGCGAATTTGTCAAAGCAGCGTATCCCATTGGCCATGAATCGGTTTCAGAAGAGGAGGAGCTGGCCTATTTTAACTTGATTGATGATTTGCGTTACAACGTTAAGATGAGATATCTGCAGATGCATGAATGTGGTGTTGTTCACAATACTGAGGGAAACTTATTTGATCACATTCTGGTGCGTAGTGTTGATGATATTGTAATCACTAATTTCGAGACACAACTACAATATTTCCTGTATCAAGCCCGTGGTGATTGGGAGAGGCTACAAAGAGAATTTACTGCCTTTGACGTAAGAGATGTGGATGTGGATACCAGGAGCGACCTACTACGAAGGTTCTTGGGCGATATGCTTAGTAACGAAAAACCTTTGGTTCGCCAAGTACTTCTGTATCGAGCAGCATATTCACGTCTTCTCAATGGAGCTGTTTCAGCCTTCTAGGTGCTAGCATGCTTCTTTTTTTCTTCTACGCTGCTTGTTTCCAACTTGGTCTGTTATCATTTCATATCTGTCGTCAATGTCTAACTGGTAACTAACTCATTATTCTGAGTTGCTTGTCAATCTGGGAGAGATTATTGATATCTTTCTACTTTATTTTATCTTTCTATCTACTATTGCTTTATTACTATTTCATAATATAAGACGGAGACGTCAATTGATCTCGTATCTTTCCGTTTCTACAAGTGCTGACTTTGTTAACATAAACTGCCCTGTACAATTACGCTGAATCCTTGAAATCGAACTGTGCATTGGTAGGAATGACAGCGTAAACGTAAACAGGGACACATGATTAACGAGATTTCCAAGTATGATTGAAATCTGCTGATCAAGGGCTTGAGATCAAGATACTGTTGGTGTTCCCAGCAGGAATCAAGCCCATGTGTTTGTTTATTAATGGCCAAAATAGCACTCGGACTCGTCCGTAGTAATCAGGGGCCGAGATAAAAGCCCAGTCAGCTAGCGTGAATACGGGTCAACGAATAATCCCTCTACATAATGTAATTTGCTTACTAGATGACTCGCTGGAGTCTAGATGGATGTATATAAGGCTATGGTCCCTGACCTCTATAGGACTCTATCTACACTTTCATATTGTGTCAACACCGTGAGCCTGTTGAGCAGCTGAGTATTTTTTAGGAGCCAGAGGTTCTTGGGAGGACTCGTAGTGCAACTTACACTTGACCGCCACTGTAAGCTTGCTCCCATAAGAAACAGACTTGGGAGTTATGGAAAAGAACAGTTGATTAGCTTGAGATAAATAGTGATCCGAAACAAGTTATGACCAATTCCTATTGGATTAATACCGCCGAGCTGTACTTATTTATTTTATTTATCCTCTTATCTTCCGTTCTTCTCCTTCTTTTCTATCGTCAATCATATTATCTTTCACCTATCTTCATATTTAACATTCATTATCGAAGGATAACACTATAACTAAAGATTTTCCCCTCTCTTTGATAAGGTTGGTTATTCTGCTCAGCACTTAATTGCTTCTAAATTTACTTAGAAGCAACCGCGCGGAGGAAGGGTGGTTATTGAGCCAGCTGGCCAGAGAGACTATTTAAGAACACATATCAGTTCACTTGACTTTGTTTTTCATTCATTTGGTTAAAAATGGCTGCAAAGACGAAATTGCATCGGAAGAAACGGAAAGGAAACAAGCCTAGAAAGTTAAGTGGGACTGCCAAATCAGAGGTTGAGGAGATACCTTCACAGGTTCCCGGAAGTGAGAGATACGAATACTTCCGACAATGGGGTAAACTGGAAGAGGCTCGTAGAAAGCTAATGATTGAAACTATCACTGACCAACGTAAAATTCATAGGGAGCTCTTACGGGAGAAGAATCATATGTTTCATAGTGAAGTAACGTCTGACATAAGCCTTGTTACTCGACTACTTGTTGCCGAAGACAGAATCAGAGGAGGGAAGGATTGGCATGGCAAGCCGTGGTCCAAGCGAGCGGCCAGAATGTATCTCTCGTTTCGATTAGAAGATATTTTCACTCCGCTTTGGCGCGTGCCCGGTCCCCTTTTCAGCTTTGGCAGTTTCGGGAATCGGTACACTTATAGCCAGTTAACTTATAGCAGGTTTTCGGAGGTCTATGTGTCTGAGTTCCAACAATGTTTTGCAGCTACTGGCGATGAGGCTTTCTCCAAGAAAGACTTCAAAGAGGAAGATTTTCCGCCATTTAGGATTCCGTACACCGAAGGTGGGTATCTCAGTCTAGTTATCAGGACCATATGCAACTGTATCGTGAATCCAATATTGGATCATGACCAATCGGACACCAGGTTTGAATTTGTTGTGGCAGAGAGTGAGGATGTCGGGACGCAATATTTCCACAAACCTTGTGACGGCAGTCAAGGCGTTGCGGTAGATAGTATTAATCTCATGTGTACAAAGGATTCAAAAGTAAAGATTCCATTGGTATTCATTATACACTACGCTTCGAGTTTTAATCTGATTGATGCCTTCAATGGACGGCACTGGTTTCTGGTTATGAATGAATTGAGGTCCTATCTACTGACTTTTAAAGTCAACAAGTTTATTATTTCGAATTACCTTCAGACGTTTTTTATTGAGTTTACCGATTACAAAGATGGTGCTCTTGATTTCAAATTTTATTTCGTACATGGGAGCTCGACAGACCCTTCGGTTAGGCTCTCAGCGGCTGCATTTCTGTTCCACAGCAGACAGACGTGTGAGGAAGAAATCGAGAAGCTCATTGCTAAAGTAAACGCCGAAAGCCGACCTTATTCAATTCTGCCTATACGGGAACACGAACAACTTGAAAATGATACTCACTCACCTCTGCTAATAGTTGACTATGGGAGACATATTCCTGAATGGAAGTGCCCTGAAATTCACAGTTTTCCTGGGCGAGAGCGATCAGAGAAACTAGCCAACATGTTTTTTCGTGAGAGAATATCCGAACTACAATTCATATCGCGCTATGAATGGCCAATCAACTATGCTGAATTATGCGAGCAGCCTAAGGTTATTTCTGAGTTATACCGAACTAGTCGCTCGAGAACGAGACGCATTGAAGTTGGTGATACCACTGTCGTTGAAAAAATATTTTTCCGTTCTCCCCCTAGCCATTCATTTTATGACGAAGAGCATGCCTACGAAGTTTTGCAGAAAATACAGGGAAGCACAGTCGCACACTGTTACGGTAAAGTGACAAACCTTGAAGGTGAAGATGGCATCTGGATTGAAGACGTTGGTGACGATTATAAACCTCTGGGCGAATTTGTCAAAGCAGCGTATCCCATGGGCCATGAGTCGGTTTCAGAAGAGGAGGAGCTGGCCTATTTTAACTTGATAGATGATTTACGTTACAACGTTAAGATGAGATATCTGCAGATGCATGAATGTGGTGTTGCCCACAATCCTGAGGGAAACTTATTTGATCACATTCTGGTGCGTAGTGTTGATGATATTGTAATCACTAATTTCGAGGCACAGTTGCGCAATAATGACGCCTGGGCACTCGTCGATTGGCTGAAACTACAAGCGGAATTCGCTGCATTGGATGTAAGAGATGTGGATGTTAGTACTGCCCTCAAGCTACTCAGAGAGCTGGAACCAGATATGCTATGCAGAAGAAAGCAGGTATCTGACTCTCTTTTGCATTTTCTCAATTGAGCTGTTTCGGAGCGCTTCATTAGTTTGAGTTGCTTGTCAATCTGGTACAGATTATTGATGTCTTTGTACGTTACTGCTCCTATCTCTCCGCTTTTAAAGATGGCGACTTTTTGAGGTTCACGGCGAGGGAAGTCGGGCCTCATATAAGCGTTCAAACTGCCAGTTGTTGAATTCTGGGAAGAAAGTTGGAGAATTGTGATATTAACTGCAGACAAGATAGCTTTCAGCTCTTACCACAAATTATAAATAGGGCATGGATCTCACTGATATTTCTAGTTTTATTTGTTCTTATTCTTTACTATCGTTTACTGTCGTTAACTTATATTTGTTATATCAATATTATATTATATTATCATACGTTGGATTCGTGAATGCACCTGGCTAAGCTAAGATACATATTACCCCTGGAAAGCCAGCCGTATCAGGGGTGCGTTTTTATACCTCCCAGTCACTCAGGTCGGCGACTGTGTCCACCGCCATTCTTGACAAACGAACCTCGACACATCATCATATCCAACTATCATTGGCCCTTGCACCCTCCTGACTGCCCTCCTCAAAGAAGAATACATATATAATGAGTTGGAACGCTTCTTAACCCAGGAGAGTCAAAGACCCATCACTACAAATCTGTTGCAGCACTGGGTTGATCTCAAGTCCAATCTCCGGCGTAAGTGCAAAAAGCCTGAAGCCAGACACATGGCCATGCTCAAAAACGACCCTGCTGCACGGGCAGCCTGGGAAACCAAAGGCCTTATGATCCGTGCCCGGTGTGTCCGACTCAAGCCGCTACTGACCAGAGCCAATCCCTTCGCGATCGAGTCCAAACTCTTCGGAAACAGTCCTTTATCTCAGGACTGAGAGAACCGCAAACGGACCAGCTCACCACCGCACCTAAAGCCAAAAGTGCAGTGGCCTCAACCTTCTACTCAGACCTCTACAAGCCCAAACAAATCAACGAGGCGGTAGCAGATCAACTCCTCCACCATATCCCTCAGAGCCAATGCCTCTCCTCTAGCGATGCTGAGGACTTGGAAACTCCCCTCACTCTGGAAGAGCTGGCAGAGGCCATGAGACGATGCAACCGACGGAAAAGCCCCGGCCCCGATGGTCTCCCAGTCGAGATATACTTGTACTTTTGGAGCTACCTCGGTAAATCTCTCCACAACGCCCTCCTGTACTCGCTTCAGCAGGGTCACCTCCACCAGGACCAAACGCTGTAATTAATTCACCTCATATGGAAGAAGGACCACTGCCATATCAAGAACTATCGCCCTACCTCCCTAATCTCATGGGGGATATGGAAAA